>JBBPKK010000010.1:0-134707 GCA_038089215.1 Tylopilus vinaceipallidus
CGTTATTCTCTGAGCCATAGAACTCGGACACTAGATAGGATTTACCCATTCAAGAGTATTTCGTTAGTTTTGCAACTTGTCGCGAATGGGTTAGTTCCGCGCAAGGTTCCATGTATTTTCTTCGAGTCACGTGACACTAAATATAGTGCCTCTTTCGACCAATTACTTCCGACTTCGACAAGCGACCGCGCAGACTTTCATGTCAGTTCACCCCACGCTCCGCCTCATTCATGTTTTGTACGCTGCATTTATGGTCGTCTCTACGTGGATGTGGAGACACAAACGAAGGCAACCCAACCACCTAAAAGCCTGTCGCAGCAAGGTCCCAAAGCACCTTTGTCTGAATCTTGTTGCGAACCATGATATGCCCGCAGAAAAAACGGAGACTGCTTTCCTTCAATGCTTACAAAGTGTCGCTGTATGGTGTCGAGTGTTAGGTATAGAGACGCTTACTGTCTACGACCGCCACGGTACGCGTGTGAGACAACTTGCATGGATCATCTGACGTTACACGCAGGTATCCTTTATGAATGTTCTAAGGATACACATCAACGCGTCTTCGTTACGGATGAAACCCTAGAAGATAGCTCCGAGTCCGAGGTCGAGTACCCTTTGACGCCACCAACTTCGGAGCCTTCTAGATCGAGGTGTCACACCCCTGAAAGCGCGATGCTCCCTGCGGAACTGAATGTTATCACGATGACGCATATGTCTCATCTTAGGAGGCGTAGGAATGTTGCTATTCGTAGACAATCCAAAAGTGCGTAGCGTTGTGTCCTATACATTCCGTAGTGGGATATCTGATGGGAGTCCGGTAAAGGTATACCTTCCACGGCCAGTAACTTAGTGATATACATAGCATCCCGTGCCTCCGGCAAACCTGCCATTGTCTCAGCTAGCCGCTTGCTATTGCAGGACTACGTCCGTGGGGCTTCAATGATGAATGATGAACCAAGTGGCATTCAGTATAAGCTGACGGTGTCCGAGCTAGCCACCATGCTAGAAGGTCAGATTTGACTATCATCAACTATTGATGAATGATCTGAATTCTGGAAAGCTGGTTTGCCCCCACCTGACTTCATGATAATACACCATATCGGTGGCATGAAGGCGCCGTATCCTCCCATGGAGTTTTATGGCTTCCCACCATGGCAAAATACTCTTACGGAGTTCCAGTGCGTATGGCTTGTATACTAATCCACTAGGACCTGATTATACCTAGAATAGCCGTACACGCGCAGATGACACGATCGGATCTGCCACTTCTCGTTTTGAATCGTTGGCCACGCCTAGATTGATATCTGAGACCGCGTTCTGTCGCGCATTGGATGAGTATGCTGGGGCCGAGTTCCGGCTAGGCAGGTAGCTGCGATATACCGGCTTTATTAGAGTTTGTCAGTGATGCATTCCAAATCCATATTCGCTTCCACAGTTGTTCGGCTTCATACACTGCAGGCGTGTGGAACGTTCCTCGGGTTTCTGATAATTGTATTTGTCTATACTTCGGTCACTTGATCACTCGAAATAGGCCGGTTCCCGCAGTTTTTGTGGCCCAAGCGGTCGGCATGGACCCAAGCCGGACCCGAACATTGGGCACGTTTGAGTCTATGCTTCGGGTAGAAGGGCATGCCGGCTGACCGGATCGCTTCTGTAGGAAAAGCTATCCTGATTGATCCTAGGCTAGCCACTAGTCGCCTCGATGATGGCCTATCTGATACCGCTTAGCACAGCATTATATTTGTCTGAGTTCCTCAAGTTGGACGTGGAGTTGACGCCCTGTCGTCGGATCTCGCATAAATACGGCCTTGGGAAGTGAATAGACTCCAAGGCAATCCCTGCTGACGAGTCTATCTTACACGAGTTTACTATCTCTTCTGCAACTGCTATTCAGCACGTCCAGTCCCAAACCACAGCAATGGCAGAGATTTCGTCTAATTCATCGCTCAAGCCTACCAAGAAAAGACTGATTGTCTGCTGTGATGGGTGATTACTCACTCTATTATAGTCGAACGATCTCTTACTGCAATCATCGCAGGACATGGCAAGACGGGGTCATCGTAAAGGACCGCTGGAGGTATACCAATGTTTTGGTAAGTAAACTTACCATTTTGCGTTGAAGGTGGATCGGGACCTCGTGGACTTTCACCTGCAGAAACTGGCACGCGCGCTCAATCACCACGATGAACGAACGTAGGCCAACGAATACTGCTTTTAGCCGTGAAATAGTTCTAATGCTGTTTCGATAGTGGAATACCGCAGATTGTGTTTTATCAAGCTGGCGTTGGAACTTCGCCAAACTTGTATTCCGAATATGTCCAAGGCGAGCTTTTCAACATCCCGTAACCATACGCACGTCTGAGCTACTTTACAGGTGCGACTGGGGCATCATTAGGTACATGTCCGCCTTTTTCTCTTGCACTCTGAACTCACATCATTGGGCTTGGGTAGTACAAAAGGTGCAAGAAGCATATGCCTTTATTGCTCAGTGAGTGACTTCTGCTTGAAGGACCTACAGCCGTAGGATCTAATTCCAATGTCGCCAGGAATTTCCATCCAGGAGATGAGGTATGCGCGGTCCCAGCACGGATATTGTGCCTCCACTTACATTGTTCAAGATATTCTTGTTTGGATTTTCAAGAGTGCGTACGCTTGAGCAGGATGGATTTATCTACCTAATACCGAATAGGGCGCATACACAGCGCGTATGATTGCTCTGCTCATCGTAGGTTACTCCCGGGTTTGTGGTTGGCGAGCATGCTTATCGTCTCAACGCAGAATGCTATCGGCGTTTTGGATAAGACCGACATGGACCACTTTGCGGACGTCTTCATCGCATACCAAAAATTGGGAAAGTCAAACAACTCTGAAGGTGCGTTCTGAACATGTCAGTGTGGGCTGGGTATTTCTCGGTGATCAAACATGACCCAGAAACAACGAAGTTACAAGCTCAACTGGCCCCTTGGACCTCGCCAACATCCCGTGGAAAAATGAGGGCTGTTTTTGACGATCATACCTTCTCGGTTAAGTAGGTGGTCATTCAATTAGCCGTGGAACCTGGCGTAACCCACCGCCAGATGTGTCGGTGTCTTTGACACTGTTGGTTCTGTTGGGTTACCGGAGGAGATCACTCGCAAGTCGCCATCCACCAAGTCGATATTTGGTTTCCCAAACGTAGAACTTGGAGACCACATTGAACGAGCATATCAGGCGTTGGCTATCAATGAAACCAGGCTCGACTTCGTAGGTGCCCCCGCGATATCAATGCCGAACAATTTTTCGATACAACCCTCCCGCAGAATTGCAATAAGTGGATACAGACGCCAAAGGGTCGTCGCAAAGGACAAATTTTGAAACAGGTAAGGATTTTTCAAAGAATTAGATCACGATCCTCGCTTATCAGATACCCAGTGTTGGTTCGTTGGTTAGTGATGTCATCCCTTTTGCGGCGTACTGACTAACCCGCCCTTGAACCAGGCGAACATTCCGACGTGAGTGTAGTCGGCTCCGTTACTACTCTTCCCTGACCAATGCTTGAAAGATTGGAGGTGGTTGGCACGATCATGACTTGTCTGATTTGACGCTCTTTTGGATGGTGGCTCACATAGAAGACATCCTTTCCGTGGATTTGACGTACATTAAGTCACTTCCTGACCCCGTCGCGCCCTGGGGAAAGCAGTGTCCTCACGAGTGAGTACTCGCCCCTGCGCATCTGTGATCCTTCGTTCTCTGACCAGAGGTAGTTCTCGTACTGGTATCTTTGCCCTGGCTCTGGAAAATACACGCCAGCTTCCCACAGAGACGGACGACGTAACATACGAAACCATCCACCCGTCCGTACTTGAGCAAGGTCATATGGTTCCACAACTACGTGAAAACATTCAAAAGAACCCTTCGCTAGTCTGCGGTCTGCTTCCATTGGAGGAAGAAATGAAGAAGAACTGGCCTTACGTCCCTGGCAAGAATGTCCTCACGGACTCTAAAGCGTCTGCACAGGTGGAATCGTCTTCCTCTGTACAAACTACCGTCTGGACTGCGACGAGGGAAGTCGTGAGCGTTGGTACGGAATTGGGAACAGAGATAATCAAGGGGGTCCAGAATCAGGTTACGGTGGGAAAGAGTACTAATGGTGCCCCTGGCCAACAGTCATCTGCTACTTCTTGGTTGATAAACCTCGCCCACGAAAGTCAAGTTGGGGTTGTGCTGAGGGAGATTGCCAGGCATTGCGAGTAGCAAGTAAAACTTGCTTGACGCGATCACTTTTCGGCTTTCAATTCATTGTCATGTATATATTTATATCGTCCCCATGCCTTAGTTTGAACCAAACGGGAAAGAAAATCATTTGTTTTTGGTGTTTTGGGGAGCTAGATTATGCGCGAAAGTCTTATGGGATGTTGGTTACTCAAGACAGAAAACGACTACAAAGACATCGATATCGTGAATCCAGTGGGATATGTAGGTGATAAACGCCTATAGATAATTCCACCAATAGATAGTAGAATGAGCGGACACTGTTAAGATCCTTGGGCCCCGTCCCGTTTCGTACCACAAAGAGTGAGAACTTGTTCCGTTTCCTGCAAAACGGCTTTGACTATCAAAGTCGATGAGAACCGTGTCAAACGGATGTTGAACAAAGAAAGAAAGCTCTCACTCTTTGCGCGGTATTGCCCATGCTTCTCTTGTAATTGTTCGTAACCCTGAAGAAGTTTCTCCTCCTGATCCCGGATGACTTCGTCTTCGCGCTGCAGTTTCTCCGTCTCCATGCGGAGTTTTGATAGGGTCTGCGTGACGTTGCGACGGAGCGTTTTCAAACCAATGAGTTCTTCTTGGTACTTCCGACAGATGACACCCCATTCTTCGTCTACGCCCTGGTCAAAAATAAGCAAAATGAACGCGAAGAATAACTTGCCGGCACACTCTGCTTGAGCCGCAGCCGCCTGATACTTGGTTATCTGATGGGCCCAGTCACGATCCATTGCCCATGATACGGTTTTCGTTGAATAAGCCATACTCATCCGAAGGTCAGAGTTACTACGTTTGAGGCTACTTCGTCTACGAGGTTTGTCAAGCCGAGATAGCCCATCCGTAGTAGGCTCGTCTTCGGAAGGGGGCGAGGGAGTACTATCTTCCGGAGCTGAGTCTATCTGCCGAGGCTTGCTGGTTTCAGGATACGTAACATCGACAGGGCTATCACATATTTCCATAAAAGTGGCCGAAGTAGATCCATGGTACGGGACTGGTAATGGGTCTGGGGATATAATGGAGAGGCGACCGAGGGACTCCACTTCCGAGTGGTTTTCGATATAAGAACGATTACTGCGATCTGTGTAGAGCTCCTGTGGATCTTCGAGGATGGTGTGTATAGAACGGTTGGTTTCCTGGAACTTGCCTTCCGTAGTAAACTTGCTTTTATCGATCGTATGGTTGGAAGCGCGAACTTGAGTACGTTCCTCTACGATACCGGCAACATGAGAGGCGATGTTTTCCTGAAAGTGGTTCGATGTATGCATGGATACGTGTTCCTCGGCACGAATCTGTTGATCCCTGACGTGTTGGAGTATGCTCTCGTTGATGATTGTTGATCTATTAGGCGAAGGGGATCTGGCAATGACACCTTTCATGTCACTTGCGGACACGCTAGAACGCCTTGAGAGTGTGGTGCCTTTCGTTGGTAATTTTTCGGAAATGGATGAACGGCGAGCATGGGTGGTTTGCACAGCGGAGCGACGGCTTGACACGGTGTGATAGTGCGGTACCAAGTTCGCGCAGCGATCACAGCAAAATGAACCACGCTGCCTGAGCGTGTCGGGAGGAATCGTTCTCTTCAACACATCCGAGCCCTCCTGGCGCCGAACCCACTTCTCCATCTCTTTGACCCGAAAGTCGGGTGGAGCATGGAGGGTAAGAAAAGGTTCGTGAGTTCCGGAGTTACTCGCAGAGTAAACCTTTGCAAGGCGCTGACATTTCCTAATCATACGGTCTTTCAGACGGCGAATGTCGAGGATGCGCTCCCAAGAAGCATCGCGTTGCTTTCCGAGCTCAATGAGTTCCGCCTTCAAAAGAAAAGCATATATCTGGGCAGTCCGGGGAGGCAGCAAGACCTATACGAGGAACAAGATGAGTAGAAGAAAATCGATCATTCCAGCCATTCCTAACCTTGAGTTCGTTGGGGGTGTCCGTGCACTGGAGAAAACGGCAGCCAGATTTTCTGGTGAGTTCATCATGAGGCTCAAGCTGGCCTCTGACCGGGCTGGGTTGTAGGTAGTCCAAGGGTGGGAGAGTAGCAGAGCTCGATGGCGAATCTCTGTGCATCAAGGGACCGGATGGAGGAGGGGAGGATGTGTTTAGACAACCATGTGTACGTTTGCCGCACATGCCCGAAACTTCTTATTACTCGTCGTGTTTGGCTACCGACTTTGTACATCCACACGCAGCGAGCCTACTACATTTGCCAATAAAAATTGCGTCACTTGGCTGCATGGGCAGCTGTAGAGCATGAAACCACCGGCACGTGCGGAACAGTCACAATGTGTGCGTGACAATTTCCCAAAGTCACGCTAGGCTATTCTTTCTTACCTACACATCCATTGTCCCGCGCGGTGTCTCTGCCTCCGTTAATGTCGTCGACGTTGGCAAAATACGAGCACTTTCTCGTCAAGAACGTTTCAACGATATCAACGCTAGAATCCTCTCTCAGGTCTATCACGTGGTTCTTGCCAGGAAGGTTCAAAGATGCTGACCTTGTGTCGGAGGCCTGTCAGTCATATGTTATTGCTAATATGCGTTGTGTATAATCATGTACTCTCTCGCAGTATCCGCGCTGCTGAATGCCGTAAGCCTTTATCACGACACCCTCCTCGCGAGAATTGTGAAAAGCGATCCACAATGGAAGCCCATTCTCCCCATTCCTCTCCATACTAAATACACCCGCGCATGGTCTGACAGGCATGCCCTCTACAAATGGGTCGCTCGTGCGTTGGAACTCGCAAGGTTCACTCAACTTCTTGTTGAAATGCTTATGAGGCGCAAATTATCTGCCCGAGCCAGATGGCGAGGTATTGTTTTCATGGAAGCCGTAAAGTCAGCCCTCTTCCGAGACACATGATATATAGACTCTGATATATGCTTGCTAGGGTGATACTTCGATTCGTCCTTCTGGGGATTACTCGTAGACCCCTAGTATCACCTCCCATTCCTGAACGCGACATAGACCCCGCCTCGCTACCACCGTCCTCTATTCATTCCTCGCCTACACTTACTCCTACTACTCCTTCCTTATCTCCGCCCCCAACTCCAGATCATCTCAAGAATAATCGTGTCCCTCTACAGCCCTCTAGCCTCATGTTCACTCTCCCTCCTCCCGGACGTGCCGATACTTCTGTGGAAGATTATCTTCTACCAAAAGCGTTAACGACGACTTCTGTTAGACCTTCCTTGCAGCTCGTGAAACCTTTTATCTCCATCCAAGATTGGACAGCTGAAATCATCTACATTCTCCGCCCCCTTATTTATGGTAAGTTATCCTCCGTCGTGCTTAGAAGAGTCTTCTCGAAACCATCACTTAGTATCCATGATGACCGCGGGGAAGCACAAAGACCGCGCTCTCATGACCGCTTTTGCGCTTGAGCTCTTATCTCGCAATCTGCGCCGAGCTCCATCTCTGTCCTCAACTGTAGAACGAGATGAGTATGCTCGAAGGGACCGGGACTTGGCTTGGTACTTATTTCGTGGATCCGTATGGGATTCGTACACGCGGCAAGTTTGCTTTCTTGGGTTTCATGGTCTCCACTGACATCCATTCATCTAGACCAAAGATTGAATCGATCGCAGAAAATATTGCTGCCAGACCTATGATCGGAGCCTTCGGCATGATTATCAGGGACTGGATACCGCTGATTGATGAGTATTACTATTGTGAGTGACCTTAGACTTGTCTATTTTTCACCTTAACGTTGGCGTGCACAGACACAGCGCTTTGAAACCCTTCGTATACATGTATGTATATTCGAGTTCGCTTAAGAGATTCATATTGCAGGTTGCATACGCTGCTCAACCTTGATCCTAATTACCTTGATTCCGACGCACTCAATACACGTGAGTAGCCCTACGACAGGTTCATATTCAGTCCAGCCCGACAGATCAGTATATATTAACAAGCCGAACACTCATACATTCGCCCTTCTCGCAAAAAAAAGTCTTACCCCTCCACCCCACGATTTTGACAGCCCGCATTCCGGAGAGCAAGTCGACTCAATAGAGGTGTTGGCATATGACATAGGTTGATCACGCTCCTATGGGCGGTGATCGATACTAACAAGTCGCATCACATTCGGCTGGAATGACGTTACTCGCATGATGTTCGTTGTTCATGTGTAATTGAATGGAAGGAAGTGGTCTGACTTCAGGTATAGAAACCTTGCACCCTATGCGGAAACTGCAATTAATGTTGTAGATATCCAAAAGGCGTGCGGTGTTAGTCAGCAAGAGCAAGCAACAACTTCATTTGATCCAAATTTACAGAAAGGTAATTCACATCACGGATGACGATACAGAGAAGAACTACGAGAATTCAAGGGATGCATCGATTCAAAGAGGAGGACTTCCCGCGTGGAAAACCCTAGATGACTCGGTTTGACCAGGTGACGAGCGTCCGTGCTAGTGCCAAGAAATGCGGACGAAAGGGATTCAACGTTTGGTCGAATTAACAACATTCGGTACTGTATCCATGAAATACGACTGACTTCTTCGTGGTCAGATTATTGCAGATTGACAAACAGGCCACCGTCAACGAGTATCTGTGCTCCCGTCACGTACTTGGCAAGGTCACTGGCTAGAAACACCATGGGTCCTGCTATATCATCGGGTGCTAAAAGGATTTCATTGGCACGTAGTGAACATTCTCGTGAACGGTACGACTCACAGCCAATGCGACCGAGTGCAGTGCGCTTGATCATATATTCGCGTTTCTCTTTGTTAGCGAGGTCTTCCTTGTTAATATCGGTGGCGACGGTACCGGGGAGGATGGCGTTACAGCGTATATTGTACTTTCCAAGGGCAACTGCACAACTCTGCATTAATGACAAGATTGCCGCCTTTGTTGGGGTGTAATGACTGGCAGGAGAATGTAGTAAGTGCATGCTGAATGCTGGCCAACTGGTCGCTAACTTCCTCACCACTGAAATTCACCGCCAACGAGCGCGGAAATAGATGACATCGCGATGATAGATCCGCCTTGCGGTGTTTGATTCTTCATCTGATTGGCAACAGCTACAAAATTTATAGTATTATATATCGATCAAGCTGGCGGCCCACAGACTCGCCTTGAACCACGTAGAATGATGCATCCACATTTACTTGTCTCGTACGCTCCCATGTTTCATGGGGCAGCGTCAGGAATTCTGAAAATGGGCAGATCCCTGCATTGCTAACAAGCACGTCTGTTAGATAGCTTCGATTGCCGTAGTTCTCAAGGGTCGTTGGAGGAGCCAGGCCTACCGATTCGCCCAAAGATCTTGACACCGGCCTTCACTATCTGCTGGATCACTGAGTGAGGTGACTTCGCAGCAGCAAGGTACCCACTTGTTGCGCAGTCTCCGGCTCCGCGATATCACCAGGGATGCCAATCACTCTACTGTGCATATAGCTCCCTTCTATCTCTTGCTTCAATGACTGGAGCTCCGCTTCGGTTTCGTGATCTCCAAAATAATGCAGGACCAAGCCATTTGCTCCGTGTTTAGCGGATTCCACAGCGCACGCTCGGCCAATCCCTCGCGAGGAACCAGTGATGCACACAACCTTTCCTGCTAATAACTCCATCGATCAGAGATAGGGTTGACAATGACCGGAGCGATGTAGTTCAACGGGAAGCATCACTCGCAAAACCCTGTGCGCATTCCGTCAAAGAAACTCTCATGCCAGCGTGCGGTGCGCTGGATCCGGACCGCGCTCAGGTATAATGTCAGACCGTAAACCCCATGACTCCTCACGGTCTCACCGCTTCTATTCCAGGATCTATCCAGAAACATCCCTTGTGAACGTGACCATGGATTGTAGGCATACTGTGTTGAACGTTCGGGTCGAAGCTCCGTATGTCCGGGCTGTATAAATGCGTCTTGTAGTTCCTCCCCCACCTCATTGACCTCACTACGCCCCGAACTCGCAGCCACTATGCCACAAGCCAAAATGTAGGTGACCCTTTTTGATGGACAGAAAACACTCAAATCTTTTATCGGACAGTTACTATGATTCGGACGCCGATCTGGGTGTCTTGTCCAATAAGAAGATCGTCTTTTTAGGGTAAAGAACAAGTACCTTAAGTTGCCTTTTCAATGTTGACATCCCCTCAGTTTTGGTAACCAAGGGTCTGCACAAGCACAAAACCTGCGTGATTCCGGGATTCCGAACGAGCAAATTTTGATTGTCAATCGTGTAGATTCCTATGCTGATACTGCGAGGGCCAAAGGTTTCACGGTCGAACACGACTTCGGGAAGGCAGCAGAGGTTGCAGACGGTCTGTTCCGGTCATTGTTTCTAATATCGTGGACTGATGTTCAAATCCAAATGGAGTGTTATTCATTCTCATCCCCGATCAGGTGCAGCCCCGTGTATTCAATGACCACTTTTTTCCAAAGATGAAACCCGGTGCGACCATAGTCGTTGCCAGCGGGTATAATGTCTTCTTTGGTCTCCTCAAATTCCGAGCGAGCCAGAACGTAGTCATGGTTGCTCCGCGGTAACCTCACAGGTTCCTATAACGCTAGCAAACCAAGCTGACGGAGTCACCAGCATGATCGGTTCTTCCGTCCGTTCGCTGTATGAAAAGCGCCGAGGATTTCCTTGCTTCGTGTCCGTTGAGCAAGACGGGACTGGAGAGAGCTGGGCATACGCGCTCGCACTTTCTCGCGCCATTGGCGCAACCAAGCAGGGTGCCATCGCATCCTCTGTGAGGGAGGAGACAGTCATGGATCTCTTTGCGGAACAGGCGCTGTGGCCAAACATCATCGCTCTGTTCAGGTGGGACATGGTGAAATTGGACGTTTATGTAATTGATTGGGTTGACTCAGAGAGGCGTTCGATGTTCTCAAAGATGCCGGGTGTTCAGATGAAGCCCTCTGCTATGAAATGTGGGTCTCCTGTTTCCCGGTTTGCTGTTAGATTCCTGAATGACTTAGGTGGATGTCCAAAGAGCCCGCTGAGATCTTCGAACGGGCAGCTGATGATGGTTTTGTGACACAGGCATGTAGAGTGACTGATATATCCGACACCGGCATCTGATATTGTTTATGCTTTGGAGAACAGCTCAAACACCATTCTACAGTGTCACAGTACGGGCAACTCAGTGGTGCGCTGGCCCTTGACGGGAAAGCGATGCGTCAACACTTTATGGAGATTTTGCACCAACAGGTGTGTAAATTGCCCGATAGGTGAAGAAGGTCACCAAGTCACTGAATGAACCACTGCTCTAGATTTTAAGCGGCGAGTTCTGCAAAAAGTTCAGCTCGATCGAACGTGACCTCGAGAAGGAAGGTAGCGCTAACCCTTTGAACGAGTTGTACAGGCGTTCAGAGGAGATGGAGCTCGTCCAGGCAGAGAAGAGAGTCAGAGCTAGGTTGGCTGGGCTTTTGTAGCGCTAAAGCAGTATTACTCGGAGCGAGCGTACTAGTAGTGGCTGTGCATCTCTGCTGGCTGGGAAACGAAGTTTTCGCGTGTTTACTAAATCACCACTTCTTTGAGCTTCGAGTCAACCAGCTGTTTGCGACTTGCCATGTCCACCAACGGCATGGATTTTGACATGTCTCCAAGCAGGAAATCGTCCGTCATTCATTCCTCTCCGGTTATGTGGGGTCTTACTTGCAGCCTGACAGGTCTCGCAATCATTCCACTGACACCCATCGCACCAGGCGCTCTCATCGGTCACACTCACGCGACCGGCGGGATCGACGAAAGGAAAGGGACAAAGACAGTGAAGACAGGCGCAGGCGAAGTCGCGAAAGAGACTACCGAGACCGGGACCGGCACAATCGAAGTAGGTCTCGCGAGAGGCCCCACAGGGACAGAGACCGAGAGAAGGACAGGGAAAAGGACAAGGAACGCCGTCACCGTGGCGGAGACAGGCGGGAACAAGGCGAGAGCCGCCACAGAGAGCGCGACGAGAAAGAGAGACGCCGAAAGAGGGATGAAGGCGAAGAGTCACCGGAACTGAAAGACCACGAAGAGCGATCCAAACGAAAGAGACAGGACGAGACGGATGGCCCATTTCTTCCACCCTCTACCGCCGGCCAACCCAAGGATAGTCCTCGAAGCAGGGCTTCTGACCGCAGAGATCGCTCACGTGATCGCAGGTACGACGACAGGAGGACAAGGGATGCTCGTGATGAGCTGGATGACCTGCCACGGTACAAACGGGACAGAGAACGCCGTGAGACGAAACCCCTTCCTGTCGACGATACACCGTTGGAGGACGAGTTTGACAAGTCCTCCCTGAGACGCAGCCCGCCTATCAGGTAGGGCCTCCCTTTTTCTCGTAATTATACCTCTTCACTCCCATTGCTAGACGTGGCTCTCCGAAATATGACCCTCCCACTGAAGACTATAACCCTGACGAGCCCAAGGAAGACGATTCTGAAGCCCGGTCTGTCTTTGTTTCTCAGCTTGCCGCTCGTCTCACGGCGCGTGACCTTGGGTACTTCTTCGAAGACAAACTGGGTGAAGGAACTGTTATGGATGCTCGTATCGTTACTGATCGGCTTTCCCGTCGATCTAAAGGGTAAGCCTCAGCCTACTTTTTTGGCCGCTTGTAGTTCATTCTTTTCCAGCATTGGTTATGTGGAATTCCGTTCCGTAGATCTAGTCGAGAAAGCCCTCGCCCTTAGTGGCACAGTCGTAATGGGTTTACCTATCGTGGTCCAACTGACTGAATCAGAAAGGAATAGACTTCACCCAGGAGACGGGTCAGGCGCATTCATTGCTTGTCGTATTTAATTAACACTGCTTTACAGGAATCTCAACCTACCACCCGGTGTCAACGCTTCCCATGGGGCAATGCAGTGGGTCATTTTCCTTGATCGAACGTACGCAGGTGACTGACACGAGCTGTTCTATAGATTATATGTCGGTTCTTTGCATTTCAACCTCACGGAATCCGATATCAAACAGGTCTTTGAGCCTTTTGGTGAACTGGAATTTGTTGATCTGCACAGGGATCCGATGACTGGTAGAAGCAAGGGTTACGCATTCGTGCAGTAAGCGCCTTTGCCTGAACGCCATTTAAGCATATTTTTCAGGCTGTGTTAATAGGTACAAAAGAGCAGATGACGCTAAGATGGCGTTGGAGCAAATGGAAGGTTTCGAGCTCGCAGGGAGGACGGTGCGTACTTGCTTGTGCCCTCGTCTTCGACTCCCCTCATAACTTCTTTAGCTTCGAGTAAACACTGTACATGAAAAGGGCACAGTGAAATACACCCAGCAAGATTCCTTGGATGAATCAGGCGGTAAGCCCCGTCTACGATCGAATATTTAACGATAAGGTATTGATCACCCTGGTTTAGGCGGTAATTTGAACGCAGCATCACGTCAGGCACTAATGCAGAAACTTGCCAGAATTGACCCGACTCCAAAGCCATTGCCTGTGTATGATTGATACCTGGTTATTTCACAGTATATACTGACTAATTACGGAATACAGTACCAAACCGAACATTCCCCAAGCCATGCAGTCGCGTTCTGTTCTGCTAAAGAATATGTTTGATCCGGAAGAGTAAGCATTCTAATCGCATCCTCGCGAGCCCACTAATGTCCTTATAGAGAGACGGAGCGTGATTGGGATAAGGATCTTGCTGACGATGTCAAAGGTGAATGCGAGGATAAATATGGCAAAGTTGATGCCATCAAGGTTGAAAGAGACGGTCAGGTCAGTATCATTAGTCTATAACTTGATGTCTTAGGCTGATCATGAAAGCAGGGCGAGATCTACCTAAAGTTCAGCGCCCTCGATTCCGCGAAGGCGGCCGTCCAAGGATTGAATGGGCGGTGGTTTGGAGGGCGACAAGTCTCTGCCACATTCATATCCGACGCTATTATGATGGCTCATCAATAAATCCGCCTGCGACACTAACCTATCGTCTGATCCATTGCAGAATACACGTTTCTGAACATGTGTCCTATTAATTCTTAGTTACAGGCTTTTTTCCGATACACCTTCAAAACATTCTGCCTGTACATACGTTTGTACGGGATCGTGCACAGGCAGGTTTACAATCTTGATTTCTTGCTCCTGCTGCGCTACGAGTTTAGCCACTCGATGAAAATGTCCTTGTAGATTGTCTCTTCAAAAATGGCAGACTCTTGAAGTAGGAGCGTCTGAGATTTCAGCACCCTACTCCGAGGAACACATCGCACCTCCCCTTTCCTACTATGAGAGCAATCCGGGAGGCAGATCGGAGATTGCTTCAATACTATATCATCTGAGGTATTTGCTACACAGTTTGATACTGCTACGCAACACGTCCTGCTTATCTGCGTTTCTCATGATCGTTGATCCCGTGGTATACTGTACTGCCAGCTGATTTCACTTGAGGGGGAGTCATCAGATGGACATCAAGGTGATTAGTCACAAGCTGCCTAGAAGTAGTATCGAATATCGAAATAAATAAAACGGTGATACATGCTGAACTCGCATCCTACTTTTGACGATCCATTCACTCCATGGCTTCCATTCAAAAGATCAATAGTTCGGAACGACCGCAGAAGCCCCTTTACTGTGCGTGTCGCCATCTATGGGCCCAGAATCAACCTAATCCCGATCAATAGCCCATGCAGTGAAGGTTTCTGGGCTCATCTTCCTCAGCGGACAAGTTCCTGTGGACAAAGAGGGAAATTTAGTGCAGGGGGATATTCAGGCCCACACTGTATGTGGGAGGACATTCTCTGATTTCTAGAGGATCATTCGACGGAACAAATTGAACAGAGACAATGCTTGCATAACCTCACCGACGTGCTCAAAGCCGCTGATTCCTCCTGGGACAAGGTCGTCAAAGTTAATATCTACCTGAAAAACATGGACGATTTCGACAGTGTGAATAATGCTTATATGCAGGTATGCTTGACGGTGCTGTGTACGTGTAACATCTCAAGCAGTGGATGCGCAGTTTGTCCCAGAACCAAGGCCTGCTCGTACCTGCATTCAGGCTGGAAAACTCCCTAATGATTTTGATGTCGAGATAGAGGCTATTGCCGCTGCTTGAGCGCATATCGCCGAACACTTGATCGAACAGTGTACTACCTTGATGCTTGAATAACATTGTGGTTTCACAAACTACGGCAGCAATGAGCACCATTACAATTCCAACGTTCCAAACACTTCTGCCAAATTCCTGGTTGCATCAGCTACCAACTCACGACCCACTGCAAGAACACTATTTGATGTTTAGCTGGAATCGCCATCAAAGAGAATTGTCACTAACCCTGCAAGATTCAAAGACACGATTGTGATTCATAGTTGAGATACAGTCCTGTTCACACAACACATTACGCACCATCCATAGCTAGGATCTGGTGAGGAGCCTTCTTGTATACCTTGTGAGCAACAGGGACTCCTACTTTCCTCAGTCTTTCTGCATACGCCAGACCTTCATCCCTGAGAATATCAAGTTCCATGACGGCAACCCATGTGGATGGCGTTTTCGCTAGTAGCTCGTCTGGGGCAAAAATAGGAGAACAATCCCATTTCGTCTTATCGGCCTCGTTTGGCACATAGAAGTCCCGGAACCAGATCATGCGGCCAGTATTGAGCCACACGGTATTCGCACATTCTTTCCACGATGGGTAAGGGTCGCCTGTGGGTTGAGCAGTGTTATCTGTCACCGGGACAATCATTTGCGCATGTACGAGGGGAATAGGAGGGTTGAGTTGTGCGGCTTTCATAGATACGATAGCTACAAGGTTTCCGCCGCTGAGCAATAACTTAGTATCAACCTGGGACACAAAATGATCTCCTACGCTGATGAACCCCCGAGAGCGATGCGACCAGGATTGATGGCGAGGAGGGACTGCCCCTTCTCGTGGACCCACTGGAGTGTTTCTAGGCAATCTTCAACTGCCGCTGGGTAAGGGTGCTCCGGGGCGAGACGATAGTCAGCGGTCGCGACCACGCATTTAGCTCCTGTTCTAGTTCCTAGTAAGTGCTCGGCTGGTCGAACGTAGTGATTACCTGTGCAAATTCGGGAACAAAATGCATTCTCTGCGTTTATGCTTCCTAGTGTCCAACCACCTAATATCAACTGAGCAATGCGTCACTGAATCTTTGTCGTAACCAGTACTGACCCCCATGATACCAGCAATAGACTGGCCACCCCCCCTCCGGGGGAAGTCCTTTCGGGGTGAAGATACGTACCTTGCTCTTACTGAGGCTGTAATCTTGAACGCTTCCAACTTCCAGTATATCCGCGGCTCCTGGTACGGTATCCTTGTTACGAATACTTGGATCCCATGGGAGAGTGTGGGGGGCTGGGAGATGCGCGATGTACTTGTTGTGGAATTCTACGTACTCTGGATCGAGACGAGGGAGAATCTCTGGGTCGATAGGTTGTCCTGCCATTGCGTATCGGGGTCTCGGGGGACAGCTGCCGTGAAATGCTATCTTAAGTAGGGAATTTTGAAAGAACGGAGGGAGTCGGATGGACCGAAATAAACGACAAATCCGGCCCGGTAGCTGATAGACAGCAAATCATAAATAATGCATTTTTTTTTTCTGTCGACCTCAGTATCGACTCGTGGACCCTCCAGGAACATGGACAACATCAAGCAAACACATACTCCATGGCAATTCGTGACGCCCAACAAAGATGCTCTGGTAAAAGAATTCGTTGGAAAACCTCTAAACGAACTACGCACCCCAGCATTCGTCGTTGATCGTGCTGCGTTCAGAGACAACTGTGCAAAGATGCACCAGAACACAAGGGAGTGGGGGGCAAGTTTCAGGGCTCACCTCAAGACGCACAAGGTAAACGCACATGATCGCCGTGATGCAACAGGCTATCCTGATTTTAATGTAGACTGCTGAGGGAACGAGACTGCAGCTTGATTCTCACGCGGGGAAGACCAACGCTGTCATTGTTTCGACTTTGATGGAGGGATGGGAAGTTGTGAGAGGTGGACTAGTTGCTGACGGGACTGTCAAAGATGTCAGTACTATCTTACTTTTCCTGTGCCGTTGCTTGCTCAACATGACAAGATGCTATATGGTCTTCCAGTGGGCTTGAACAAGCTCGATGACTTATCCGCGCTCCACGAGGAAATGAACAAGTATGGGGGAACAGTCCGCATTTTCGTTGATAACCTAGAACAAATCAAGTTTCTTGAAGAATACGAGAAACAGCGACCAGAACCAAAGCAATGGTCTGCGTTCATCAAGATGGACGGGGGCCGAAAGTACGCCTCTCTGAACCCTTACTGTGTGACGCGGTTCCAACTCAGTTGCTACAGACGCGCAGGCATAGCGTGCGACCCTGAATCGTTTAAACCATTCATCAAGACTGTGCTTGAATCCCCTGTGATTTCTGTCTACGGGTTTTACAGCCACGCAGGAGATGCGTACGGATCTGCGTCTCTTCAGGAGGCAGAAACATATTTGACGGGAGAAGTGCGCCTTGTCAACGATGCTGCAGCCATGGCCTCAGAGGTTCTGGCGAACCTACCTCCCGGCGTTTCTCAGAACCAACCGTTCGTACTGTCGGTGGGGTCGACTCCTACGGCGCACAGCGCCTCGGCAAAGGCAAGGATTACTTCTCGGCTGCATGGTGTTCTCGAATTGCACGCGGGTGGGTCGAAGGTTCTAATGGCGTGCGCCGTCAACACTAAAGCATGCACTGCACCAGGAAATTACCCCATGTTGGACCTCCAGCAGCTGTACACGACTCTCATCGACCGCCCCAGAATCTCCCAGCGGGTGCTCGCAACAGTCATATCGTACTACCCGGGCAGGGGAAAAGACGGGTTGGACGAGGCCATGTGCGACGCAGGCGCGATCGCGATGAGCAAGGACACCGGCCGAATACCTGGATTCGGTGAAGTGGTGGGCAAGTCGTGGAGGCTTGGCAGGGTCTCACAGGAACATGGGACACTGGAGCAGATGCGACGGACGGACGAGGAGCTGAGAATAGGCGATGTGATTGAGATCGTTGGGCAGCATGCGTGTCTGATTGCGGCCGGGCACGCCTGGTACTACGTCGTGGACTCGGACGTGGACGCGGACAGGGTGGCCGACGTCTGGGTTCCTTGGAGGGGTTGGTAGTGGTACCGTGGGAATGTACAGCTTAGCCCACACCAGCATGGAATACGACGTGGATGCGACAGAGCTCCTCGAGACTTATGGTCTGTGTCGCCCTTCGACCGTCCCCGGGTTGCTCACCGCCGTCCAGACTTCCTCATCAAGTACATCATCATCGGTCCGTTGGTGACACGCTTCCCGGCCACTCCCAGCTGAGACCTCCTCTAGGTGAAGCTGGAACCGGCAAATCCTGTCTTCTTCATCATTTCACACACAATGCTTGTGCGCCCCCCTCCGCTCTCTTTGTTGGCCCGCCCTCAGTCGTCCTACAGTCAAGGATCATTCGCAGCATACAATCGGGGTGGAGTTCTCTAGTCGAACGGTCAAGTTGGGCGAGAAGAGAATCAAACTCCAGGTTAGCTTTTGAGCTCGGTTCTTGACGCCCGGCACTGAGCACGTGAACCGTTCAGCTATGGGACACAGCTGGACAGGAGCGTTTCCGGTGTGTGGGTGTCCGCAGCTCAGCCTTATGATTTGTCGACGTTGCAACTAGATCAGTCACGCGTAGCTACTACCGTGGTGCTGCCGGCGTGATCCTTGTCTACGACATCACCAAGTCAGTCCTCGCTCACCGTCCTCTTCCATGTCCGAACCGACACGCTTTGCAGCCGTGGGACGTTCCTCAACTTATCCAAGTGGCTCGCCGATGCAAGGACGCTGGCTAGTCCGCATCTTGTCGCAGTGTTGATCGGAAATAAATCGGATCGAGAGGAGGACCGAGAGGTGGAATGGTCGGAGGCGAGCAGGTGGGCAGCTGAAAACGGTAATTGCCCCCTTTTCGAGATCAGCTTTTTGTTCACTTTATTGTACAGGTGTTCACTTCCTCGAGGCTTCCTCCTTGACCGGAGACAATGTGGAAGCACCGTTCCTACTTGCTGCAAGATCCATCTTACTATCCATCGAATCGGGTGTGCTTGATCCCGAAAAGGCAGGCAGTGGTGTTAGTTATGGAGATCGGGCATTGCGGAGAGTAACCAGCTCCAGTCACCTCAGTTTCGGTAGCCTGAGTGGATCCCGAGGAAGGCGATCGGATAGAATTCGACTGCGGAACTGGCTGCCAACGGGCAAATGTTGCTAGCAGCGATGTCCACCCTCGCAGACTTGTCGGATGCTGAGGTATGTTTCGTAAACCCATTTTGCGCGTAGTACTATATTTCTTCTGCATTTCTCCCATACCCTTTAGAGTGCACCCTCCACGAACGTTTATCAGCCCTTCCCTCTCGACACACGGTTTTATATGCATTCATTCACCTATCTACTACTAGTCGCTCGATATAGGCTCGTGTAGTCTAATGTGGTCATTGGATACTGTAATTCCACTTATTCGGACAGACACTTATCAGTGACTGTAGGGAACACATGTGGTCGAGCTGGCCCGTATCAGTCATCTGATCTCTCCCTTGGACTCCTCCCTTGGATGGATCCCCACACGCGTGCGAGCAAGTCGCTATGAATGTTTGCCTTCGCGTGTCTCACCGCATGGTACCAGATGGCTTTGATGTGCCGTCAATTGGCGCCGTCCGGTCATCATGGGGCGCGTGTATCACGGCGCCCCAGGCAGCAGCTCCTTGGCTCCCCAAAGCAGGCCCGGTAATCAAGACCCGCGCAGCGTTGACCTTTCGCTTGCGTGTCTCTGACAGCTCCTGTGGGGATGTGGACCAGTGCCAATAAAAGGATGATACCCTGCCAGTGCCTGCAGCGAACACATCACTTGGTAGGCCACCAGCGAGCCCGCTATCTCATTCTCCTGGTTTGAGAATGTCTTCATTCGAAGCAGCATTCTACAGCACCGCTCCGTCGTTGTCTACGTCGACGATGTCCAGTAAATCACCCGCTGTTTTTTCCGCTGAGCCGGCTAGCGGGTCATCTTCGGCCACACCAGAGACGTCGTCCGTCACATCTGCTCCGAGTAACGAAATGCCTAACACTTCAACGCTGTTGTGAGTATTTATTGAGTTTTTCTGTACAGCTTCATCCCATTGAAGACGCGCATCCCAAGCTCGTCAGATGCTGGTGGAACGAGTTCTTTTCTACCTAGCATCACTTCTGTCGTTTCTGCTTCTTCGTCGCCATTGACGTCTAGCTCCTCGATGGGCGTCAGTAGCAACCCCATCACTTCTGCTTCGCAAGGTTCTGTGAATCCTGGAACTTCTACACTCTCCACACAGACGAACTCGGAAGTACACACATCCTTTTCCTCAACCGCCATCATGGCGAGCACGAGCCGCAATGTCTCAGACCCTTTGCTTTCGACTTATTCGTCAATAGGTCCCTTAACTCAACCTGGTGGCGCATTGGCAACAGACGGAACAACTTCAAGTGGCAACTCGCAAGTATTGCGGTTTTCAATCATTGTCCTATTCTCAATGTCGTGTTTGGTAGTCTTTTTGATGATCGTGGTGCCGTTATTGGTATCTTCGTGGCCGTCGCCATCTTTTCCACAGCCATATTTATTTGCTTATGCGTTGCGTGGAGGCGCCGGCTCCGACGGCGAGCACGCGACAGAATGCTCAAGACCGTCTCATTTCCGAGGAATGGCGCTGATTGGGACTTCCAGGGAGAGTTACACGATCAGCCCAGAATGAGCATGATCAATGACGGTACCATCTCTACTTACAGGTGTGATAACTTACCTCATGGCATTATGACAGGGGCAATGTCTGCAGCACATGGCCCACTGCCTACCACAGACAATGCAGGATTCGTAAGCACACCAGGGCCGCGAATTGACTCGCCAACTCCGTCATCAATTCCATCCACTCCGTCAATTTACCCACCTAGCTTACCCCCGATGGATGTAGAGGATGATGTTACCGGGATCCTTCCCCTCGCTACCCTAGCCATCGGTCCCCCGCCGCGCCCGCCGCGGCGAGCACGCCCCCCACCCATTCCATTTGGGGATCCCACTCCAGCTGCTGTAATTCCCTCTAACCATATGACACCCATCTCTTCTTCCGCCGTCGTATTTCCGAGTTCCTCTCTGCATCCCCTTGTATCCTCGTTCATTCCGGTGAGAGATGCGAGACATGTCCTTTTCTAGTTTGTAGATGCTCATCAAAACTTTTGAAGGAGTCACAGATGCGGACGCCTCCATCCTCTGCTTCTGATTGTTCTCAGTCAGGTTCTCAACCGTGCAGCATCACGACAAGCACTATGCTTGATCACCCGCCCGACGCACAGCTGCAAAAAACAACTACGCCCCTTTTATGGAGGTCCTTGGTTGATGTGCGTAGTCTACCGGTTAAGATCGAGAGTATGACTGAAACACAACACGCAGACGCGGGCAGCTTCCTACGTCGTATGAGACTACTGATATCGTGCATGTTATTAAGTTGTGGTAGCTCCTATGATCCTCGTGGTATCAGTCAGAAATCCATAAGACTGTTAATTAAGCGCATACGCGAGTTAGCAGCTTGAACGGAGCAAGTTGTGCTTACATTTTCAACATTGTAAACAACGTTCTCTAGCCCTCCTGCAGGCGAGGTGGTTGCCGTGATATCGCTGACCAACACACAATCGTAACCACGGAAGTATGCATCGACGAGTGTACCTCCAACACACTGACAGCATCTGGTGTTATTACGAATTCGGAGAATAAGCGTGAAGCCGACAGTACCTGGTCGGTGTTGACACCGCCCAGCAAGAGAGTCGTGATCCCATTCTCTTGAAGGTATAGGTCCAATGCACTCTGATAGCCCCACAACGCGCTCATCCTGACACGAAATATTTGATCTACAAGCAGCCAAGATATCAGCTGGGCGCTACGTACCTATTTTTGTGGATCCAGACATCGGTGCCCGTTTCTTTCCCTCGTAGATACTCGCCTTGGAGGGGCCCATAGAGCTCAGAGTTGTATGCATCCCTCATCAGCAGTCTGCCAAAGTTATTCGGCATTTCGGAACCAAAACCGCCACGGCCGCCTTTAGCGAAACCACGAACCAAGGACGGGGGGATGGTCTCGAGCTCGTACTCTGTCAGACCCCAGTTACTGGGCACTCATAGGTCAGCAACGCACTGTGGCTTGCGGTCGACATGTGGGTGCAAAAGTTCTCACACCCAAAGGATCTTCACGCCTTGTTGTCTTAGAGTAGGGAGCAGAGTTTGAAGGGGAGTAACGCAGTTCAGTCCTGTGCTGTGCGTCCTAATATCGGGATGCAGAAAGAAGCTGCATGTAGGTGATCTGACCGTCAACAACTGGCTTAAGGGAAGTCGGCGAACGGGGAACTGACTTTTGCATATCAATGATCACAGCTGCAGTCGCAGCCTTGTTAATTCTGATAGTGCGACCGCCATTCACGGGAATGTCGAGCTGAGTCGATTGTAACTGAGGAGGCTCAAACACTCCGCCTTGTGGATGTGTCATCCGAGAGAGATCGATGAGTCCAGATGGGTATTCCACCCAGAATGAAGCTGCATTGCCATACTGAGTGACTTTAGATACCTTGGGTCGCGAATGCATATGGAATATCAAGTAGAAGGAAAGGAGGAGCTGCGATGAAGATGACAAACCTACTACTTTATATTAGCCAGATAGATAACGTGCGCACGTGGGTGATGATGGCATGGGCAAAGCGAGGACTCGGAGGTAATTCTGCAACGATAAGAGCTGGATGATACATACACGTGATGAGTAGAGCAACAGTAAAATATTGGGATCCAGTGGTTATAAACATCGTCCGTGAGAAGTCCAATAAGCGTCCGTGAAGGTGGTGTGCATGCCGTGGGATCGATGTGACGATGGTAACGGAGATCGGGAATGCGTTCTGCGTGGTATCTAGGTAATGTGTCAAGCTGTATTGTCCTATGTGGAAGTGATGCAATAGGGCCAAAAAAATGCACAACATAAATAAATGCCCGGAAACGTGGCATTCATTATATCATAACGAACGTTGACTTTGATCATCAGCTACATTGCGAACCTGAAAAAAAAAATCAGCATCTTATAACGAAGGGTGTCACATACTTGCCATTAGCACGTAACGGCTGAAGTCCTCCTCATCTCGGAGGACAGAGCTATCAGATGAGTTCCGCCGTTTTAAGCTAGCTCCCGACCCCTCCACAGGGCTGCCGTCTGAGGAATGTTCATTGGGTGCCGAACTGCCACCCGGTTGTTGGAGAGACTGGATCCGGGACCGTCCCATGCTAGGACCGGAAGTATCTTGATCTGTTACATTTTGTGCATAGTTCGCCAACAGAGGTTCGAAACTCCCCGCGCTATACGTAGGAGTGTGACCGTACGAGCTTTTACGATCGCGAGACGAGGCGAGATCATCAATGCCTTGGGGAGCCCGAGGCGAAGGACTTGTCGTACGTGCGGGTATGTAACCATCTGGATGAGTACCTATGCGGTGTTCCGCCAGGCCCTCTGAGTGTGAATTGGTGCCATCCTTGGTGGGGTCATCAAGCACCTCCGAAAGTCGAGTGGAGGGCGGCAAGGGACCTGAACCTCCCAAGCCAAGCAGGCTCCTTTGTTGGCGCATACCAGGCAAAAATCGATGGTGCATATTTGGCGATATTGGACTGTCACCTTCGTCATCGTCATCCAGGGGCGCTCGATTTAAACCCGCGGCGGCGGCGGCAGCTTCAACCGCAGTGTCTTGTTCGATCCGCCTCATACGCTGGCGGCGGCGTATGGCGAATAATATCCACATCATAATAGAGGCAACGGCAAGACCAACAACGACAAAGACACCAACGACAGCCCCAGTGTCGGCAAAAAATCTGTAGGGTTGGTTTCAGCACTTCTTGTGCAAAAAATGGGAGGTAGGAAATTTACGATTCTCCCCCGACGGTACTGTTGTTCGGAGCGAGAGTGGGGTTGACGATGGCTTGAGTTACGGTGGTGGCCATACCACCGTTTCCCGTCGTAGTGACTACCTCTGTGACCACAGGAGGCTCGCTTGTCACTATCTGCCCCTGGTTATTCGTGCTTGTAATGAAGATTGTAGTGCTTTCCAACACGGTTGTTCTATTAATGTGACTGAGCCATGCTTGAACCCAAGCATCTGAAGCAAACTCGTACAGTGGTATGTCAGTTCCAACTGGAGAAGAATTTTGAGGCGATGAACCAGAAGACAGGGCTAAGGACGTAGTGGTGAATGGCGTAGTGGAAGAAATAGACGACGATACGTCTGAAGAAGTAGCCCGGCTGAGAAGGGGGGTGGTAGTAGGGGAAGGCGATGTCGAGGTTGGCGAATGGGTAGTGGTCGGATTTGTTGTCGGAGTCGTAGTTTGATGAACAGAAGTTTCTGAAGTCGAGGTCGTTGACGGACTGTCAATGTCGGAGGAAACGGACGGTGCAGACGGTGCGGAAGTGGACATGAATGAAACGTCTGCAGAAGGGGAAAGAATGGCAGACGACGATGCAGCCGGACTGGCCGAAGTCGCTGCTGCAGTAGTGGCCATGGTAGTTTGCGAGACACTGCTAGTGAATCATGCAGAAGAGCCTCAAAGGCTGAATGATGAACGCACGACGATGTTTGTTGAGACAGTTTTGAATGTGCCGGGGTCGTTACAGGAGCGAGGGTCGATGAAGGGGGTGAGCTCGTCACCGGAGTGAGTATAGAGAGAGTATTCGCAGCGAAAGAAGGGGAGTAACTCGGGGGGGATGGCGCGCTGGAGGACAGAGAGGATGCGAGAGGACCAAGAGCTGGCGTTGAGGGCATATAATTCGCGGTACGTCGGAGGGATGGGGGGAAGTTCGGGTTCCACGAGACCAGGAGGACACCTGGGAAGGGGTGGTGGAGGCAAGGAAGCAACCCGTGGGGCTAGACGATCATTCTGCGGCCTCGACGACTGGGCGTAAACGGCAACGGGAGTGCGCCATGGGCAGGGGCGGCGCGGCCTGCACTCGCCGGGCAGTCACGGTCGCGTAATCTCCCCGCCCTTGCATGACACCCAATTCAGGTCCGTTTATCTTCCCCCAACACGAGACATACACCGCACCCGGCGGCGAAGAACCCCCAGCGTTTGCCCCGTACGATGCCTCCTGCTTCGTCTCCGCATCCGGAGACGTCATCTCCCATGACCCCCACCTGAACGAGGATGGTTCGTCAACACCCGTCCTTCCACAATGCCCCACTAACATGGCACAAGGCGAAGCTCTCTACCGCTTCCTGCTCTCTCAGGCGGCCACACCGCCTCAGATGTTCCTCCACTGTCGGGGCTCGCACGACGAAACCCATACCCGCTTCCTTCGCTCCCGGGGCGGGGATCAATCCGACTTGCGGACCGAACACTACACGGAAACGGTTGTCGATTTCGATTTTAAAATAGACGTCGGCCAGCATATCTTCGCCGGTACCACGCACTGGTCTGTAGCGGACTCCGTCCCCGCCCACCGTGGCCGTATGTTCCGCGAAATCGGTATTGGTGATCAGAAACGCAAGGCCAAGAGAGCAGAGGTGATGGCCGCGGAAGCATGGGATAACGAGCGTGACTCCAGAGGCTTCCCTCCATGGATCGGCAGCGACTATGCGTGGAGGGAGGATCAACCACATCTAATGGACGACAGCAGTGTTTTGAACTCATCCTGGACGCTTCGCCAGTGGGCAGATGATTATTGTGCCAGCAGGACATTCCTGAAGGAATTCGAGTACCATAAAGTTCGCCCAGTGGTTTTACTTTGGCGTCGTACATTGGTTAATACTCCGTAGGTCGTTTATGGCTGGAATTTCGATGCCCTCAAAGCAGCTACGCGTTCCGTTATACTCTCCACTCACTATAGAGGGGAGATCGAGGTTTCGTTTGAAACTGTGAACACGATTATCTCCGTTCGATCGTATAACTGTCTGTCACGCGCACTCTCAAACCGATGGATCAAGTTCCTGCTAATCATCACCCTCGTATATCCCTTCCTGTGGCTTTTCCGACGCTTCCACCATAGAGGTGGTGGGATTTGGAGAGTATGCGGAGGGGCATATGCCCTCAAGCGTGTTCAACATGTCATGCCTTTGCAAGAACACGATGGCGATCACAAGATTCCCAAGAGGTCGTCGTCAGATGCACAGCTGGTCGACAATACCGTCGGACAGGTGCCGGGGTCTGCTGAGCCCTCTGGACTGCAGACCAAAGTTGTCGGCTTGAGGGAAGGGATCTGGTTCAGAGAATGGGAAGCATCTATCAGGAGAGCTGTACTTAACCGGCTGCAGCAGTCTGACCCTCTTATAGCAATCGATGATACTCCCGTGTCTCCGGCGATCGTGCTGGATGGTTACTGATAAATACTCGCTAAATGTTATATAATGCAGCCTCGAGTAGCATACCCCTGGTATCGACAACACGCGAGAGTGATCTGGTATATATTCGTTTCCTAGATTCGTCTGGAAGTGGTACAGTTTCGACGATTTAACGAATAAAGGCAAGTGGGTACCCAAACGATGTAACTGACTTCAGCCAAGGTACAAATTAGCCAACCGGCCTTCTGGGTTATGTGTTATGGTAAGCTCTGTTGACATGCTTGAACGCATTCACATCCGTCCAGACGGCTGAGAAACCGACACTGAGGTTCTTCTTTACGTCGCCGGAGACGTGCTCCAGTTCAGATTCAGAATAATCGGCGGTCTCGAGAAAGGCAAGTGCGGTTTCCAAAAACCATGCGTGTTTCTTGATGAAATGCACAACAACCGTTCCACCGACGCGCTGATTCTCGTATCGCTTCACCCGACCTTCCCTGTATCGCCATGTGTAACCTGTTTCAGACGCCATTCCTGATAAGAAAAAAAAACTGTCATCAAGTGTCAGTGGGACTGGATCCTATGTCCGAACCTTCGCGCAATTTAGACATGTCGCTCCCTTCTACCAATGCCTCTACACTTTCTTGTAGCGTCAGGTCCTGCACTGGCTGTTGGTAGCGAACTCCAAACGTCGAAACACTTGAATGAGCCCATGCAGAGGATGTGGGAATATAGGGGCTATTGAGCGAACTAACATCAGCTGACTTGTTTCCTAACTCCTTCTCGATGTGGGACAGAACGGATTGCTTGACTCGCGTAACATGGGAAGGAAACAAAAAACCATGCGAATACCTAGAAGATGTGAGTGAAGAGGCAGAGGTGCCAATTGATACCAGGCTTACACGGTTCCCGCCCGGGGATGGTCATATATCCAGCACCGCTCGCTCGCCCATCGAATCTGTCTAGCCTGTGGATGCAGAGCCATCCACTTTGCAGTTTGTTTGTCCTCTGCACCTTTCGTTAGACCCTTGATGGCTGGGTCTTTTGAAACCCAAGTGACAAGACTCCAACTCAAGCCATACAGCTCACCACCCATAAATAGATCCTTGACAAGGTAGCCCCAGTAAACCAGTGGATCTTGAATAATGCCAGCTTGTTCGGATATCATTCCTGACCCTGAAAAAGTAGGAAGGTGGGTATTGACAGCGTCGACTATGACGGAGGTGACATTATCCGAGGAACCGTATGGACTGTGACCTTTAGCGTGTAACTCTATCCTTATCCTGGATTCGAATTCTGCCAGCATTACAAAGGCGTCATCATCTACTTTGGCGACGAAGTCCGGGCGTCCCCACAGGCTGGGCCGACCCGAAGCATAGTCTTCCCAAGCAAAGTGTGAATCATGAGGAGCTGGATGGGGTGCTGGCGACGACTCTGCTGAATAGGAAAAATGTGGGACTGGAATGGATGTATTGGCATAGATGGGAGGCACCCATGCGTTTTCAGCAGCCCAACTGAAATAAGCATATGACTTTCCCGCATTCATATTTTCTGGGCAAGGTAAAATAATAATGTCATTATACGCTGGGCGAGATCGTCAAACTTCGATACCAGTGATACTTGGTGAGCGTTACTTACTTTCCATTTCGGTTTGTATACGCCTTTCCCAATCCTTCCTAGGCTGTCCCAAGATGAATCGCACGATCGTTCGTGATGTCCCAAGTCCATCGTCACCTGCGCCAGCACCATTTCGGCTGCGAGGATGCGAGGCCCAAGTAGTTCTTATCAGCATCCTACGTTCCAATGCGGAGTCCATGGAGAATACACCCAGGAGTATTCCCGCAGGCGGAAGAGAATCCAAGTCGTCGGGAGGGAATGTTGGTAGAGAGGAGTCCGGAAGGGTGTTCAAATACGGGTAGGGTAAACGCGTGCGATAACTTGGAGGGCAAGATGATGATGGTGGAATAGCACAGTATGCTTGCCAGGGCAATGGTTCTTTGTCAGGGTTCAAAATGTACATGAGCAGTAATGTGAGTGAGATTGCGAAGACTGTGAAAAGAAGAAGAGCAAAGATCTCATCTTGGATTGAGCTTGACCATAAAGCTGAAGGAAGATGAAACGAGCTCACAATAGTTATCGGTTGTTGAGGGAAAAAAGGATGTCGAACAATCCGTCGTACACCCTTCTTGAAGGTTCTCCATATCCTCCCCTCTCGTTTCCGCTTCCTGCGCGAATGCGGATAGAAATTCCACCACCTACGGCTCCCATCTCGAATGATATACGCCCCAGAGTTTCCGAGCAACGGTAATGTTACCGGATCACTGCTTGTTTCTCGCGTAGATGAGGTAAATTGGTGAGTTGGATTCGAAGGCAAAGGAGTCGATGGTCGAGAAGGTGTTAGTGTTGTGTTTGAGGTAGAGTCAGAGGAAGAACGGTCCTCTTGTCTGGTATCTGGGTATGAAGTCTCCGTTCGTTCGTCCACAGGCATTGCTTCCGGGGTATCCCTGCACTCTTCCTGGGGGTCCAAACTAGACAGGAATTCATATTGCTCCTCAAGCTGCCGTGGTCTTGAGAAACCAAAGAGGCTTCGAGCCTCTGCCATGTTACCAGCAAATATGAGACTGCCAGTGCGGACGTGGGAAGGACTGCGAGCTCAGGGCGACCCTATGTGTGCGCCTCCGTCAAGGGAGATGGAGAGCAAAGAAAAGAAAATCACGCGAATCGCCGTGGAGCAGGCGTATATTAATATTGCAATGCACCTTCCAACAGCTGTACTCG
Organism: Tylopilus vinaceipallidus; assembly: GCA_038089215.1. Classification (NCBI taxonomy): domain Eukaryota; kingdom Fungi; phylum Basidiomycota; class Agaricomycetes; order Boletales; family Boletaceae; genus Tylopilus; species Tylopilus vinaceipallidus. Next base: position 29,275 of record JBBPKK010000010.1, read on the forward strand.
AATTGGAGTCTACGCAACGAAGGTGTTCCAGCTCGGCCGCCTGCTCATAGCGTCCCAAAATACTGACAGTCTGCTCTGCAGCTGCGTGCTTGACCCAAACGGTGAACGGAAATCTTTAGGCAAAGCAACCCCGGTGCGCTGTTCCAATTTCTCGAGTGCAATATCTCCCGGGTCGGTGTAATTGCCGCCCGATAGACTGACAACATGCACCAGCCAAACGCAAAGATGAGTGTCCGCGACTGATATCTGGTCCCCTGCCAGACAGATCACGATTTGGTGCGCTGCGAATAACAGGGATCTCACCAAGGACGTAAGGTCCTATGATTTCCTTGTTCACTGTGGACAACGCGTCCGGGACTGCGTGTTCCCACGTCTGCTTCGTAGCAGTGAAGTACGCCTCGACATGCTCCCCACTGCTAGCAAAGTCCTGAAGGAGGATTTCAATTTCGTGCTTCTTTTCGTTCCAGAACGCCTTTGTTTTTTGGGACATCTTGATAACTTCGCGCTCGCAATCCGCGACGTACCCTGCAAGTACGTCCTTCCTTTTGTTGAGGACGGGAACTGACGTTGCAGCCAGAGCACGCAGACTCCCTCGGTCACGCGAGTTGAAGTGGCACAGTAAATCGGGGGTCACGGCATCAGAATGCACGACATCGATGATCCTTCTAGAAACAGTTGTAAAACCAACTGTTGCGGGTGACAGTGATGGTGCTGGGACAGTAAATATTGAACTCGAACGTGACGTGGCAGATCGAGACCGGTCCAAGAAGTCGATCAGTGCCTGCATACAGACTATCAAAGATGTCCAGAAAGGGTGACGATACAGACATTCATCACCTTGGGATCAGTAATGACCTTGAATCGGGTGTCAACGTCAGCCCCGAGGGTGCCCTGCAATGGAACGACTAGTATCGGGATAGTGGCTGTCGGACAACCAGGTCAGCACCGTGACACCCAGCGCCTGGAAGGCAAACTCGCCTTTCGGGTTCAGGCGCAGCAAAGCTGGCGAAAATTCTTCTCCTTTGGCTGGAGTGGGATGTAATCAGACCAGAGAGAAAAAGCGGTCCTCGTTACACTCACTGGTGTCAACTACACGGAGGTCGAGCTCCTCTTTGCTATACCCTTTCTCTTGACTATAGTGGACAGGTAAGCCAGATCGAGAACGCCATGGGTCCATGGCCCATCTCACAGTGCAAGAAGTGCTGGATTAGAAGATCTTGATTAGGAGAAGGATGATGCATGTCTAGATCTCCTCACCCGCTCTTGACCAGACAGACACTGGGTTATAGTACAGGACAGCTTTTGGCACAAGGCCCGACATCGTGAGTTGAGTACAACCCCAAAACAGGCAGCCACTGGCGGGTTGTCGGCAACTTGAGGGAGACTGTGGGCTTGTCAAGAGATCACGCTGCTCTCGCGGTCATCGTGTGCCCCGTTGTCCTATGCCCTGCACGACTAGACTTGTACCACAAAACGAAGCGATCTGTCTTGACTTTGTATCTTTGTATCTTCTGGTTGGTTATGACATAATCACGTGATATCCGTACTGGAAAGTTCTGGGACAGGGGGACCAGATGGTGCTTCTTGCTTTCATTTGCGTCGCCTACCAAGTAGAATGTCTACTCTCAGGTATGGACATACATAAATTGGGCGCTCCTTGTGGCTAATCCATCGCAGACACGAGTTCTATGAGACGGAGGAGAAACTGACCCTCTCAATATTCGACAGAGGGGCGGATCCCGCACAAGTGTCTGTACAGTTTGAGCCACGGAAGGTGGCTACCAACCATGTCCTATCCACGCATATATCGCTGAACACTTTCAGCTTTTGTACCAGAATAGGGACAAAGTCTTGTCACTTCAGCCTCTAAAGGGTCAGATCGACCCCACCAAGTGCGACTACACAGTGGGCAAGGTAAAAGTCGAGATACGTCTCACCAAGATCGCCCTGGGCAGATGGGCTGGCCTTATTGGTGAAGCTCCTGATCGTATGTCATCCTGATCTTTGCAGTGCGGAGCAGTGCTACACAGTCTCTCCCAGCACTCGCAAACTTCACTCCATCCCCACCACAAGAAATCCCAATTACTCATAAAAGGAAGGATTGGGAAGGTATCACTACCGATATTCTTTCTGGTGAAAAGGAAAGCACCATGGAGGAGGATCCCAATGTCGGTGGCGATAGTAGCGTCAATACCTTCTTCCAGAAGATCTTTGCGGATGCAGACGACGACACGAAACGTGCGATGATGAAAAGTTTCCAGGAGAGTGGCGGGACGACACTCAGCACGAACTGGGAGGAAGTCAGGAAAGAGAAAGTTGATGTAAAGCCTCCTGCGGGGAGCGAATGGAAGCAATGGGGCTAATCCAACCTACACCCTGTAATATCCTAGTTGTTAGCACCGTCAGGCACTTCTGACACGGCCTCATCTTACAACGACAATGTCCTTGATCGAAGTTCGCCGGTAGGGGAGGCCATAAGATTGGATACTGCACGTGCCTCGTATCGGGTAATATCAGCACGCGATCGTAAATGCTTTGGGGTACACCATGTCCCCGCTCACCCTCATCGTCGCAGCAACAACGAAGAATGGCATCGGTCGGGGAGGCAGGATGCCTTGGCACATCCCACAAGATCTGGCATATTTTAGCCGTGTCACCTCGCAGACATTCACTGACGATGGTCAGATGAACGCGGTGATCATGGGCAGGAAAACTTGGGAGAGTATCCCACAAAAGTTCAGACCGCTGAAGCAGCGGATCAATGTCGTACTTAGCGAAAATAAGAATTACGCGCTGTACGCTGTTCCCAAGTACTGTGATCCATCGGCTAACATGGAACCAGGTTCCCTGACCACACACCACCGTCAGCTAAATCAGCGCATCTACATTCCGACCTCAAAACTGCGGTCGAGACCTTCAGATCTCGGAACAGCGTCTATCGTATGTTTATCATCGGAGGAGTCTCAGTGTTTCAGGATGCGTTGGAGCTAGGATGCCAGCATTTCGATCCTCCGCTGCCGCAAGCAAATCGCATCCTTATGACACGGATTTATAACCCAGAACTCGAGTGCGACGTGTTTTTCCCCGATGTTCTGGGTGGTACAGGGTGGAGACGAGCATCCATCGAAGAACATAGCGCGTGGGTAGGCTTTGAGGTTCCAGCAGGGATTCGAACAGAGAATGGCATCGACTTCGAATTTCAGATGTGGATTAGGTCGACAGAGCAGCCTGGAACAAATGGGGAGGGTGCTTAGCTACAAGCTGTATCTAGTTGCGTCTTATCCGCTTCCACCAGAACCAAGGTTTCATGTTGCGATGCTCGACCAGGCAAGATACTACAAGCAAACGTTTACAGGAGAATGCACGCAGTCGAAGATGGCTACCCTTGCCGCTTTTGGGGGCGTCAGCAACACAATGTGAGAGTGACACACCTCGTACCTGTTTGTGTTTTGGATCCCTCGAACAGATAACATACACCCTCCCCTTGCGTATGACGATGCTGCATCCATCGCACATAACTTTGACTGACGACCTGACCTTCATCCCTCTTGCTTGGGCCGGTGGCGCAGTAAGAGGGAGAAAACATCCAACTGCAACACGGTGAGGATGAGCGATGGTTGCAGCGCGATATCGCGCGAGAAGGGGGCGGCTCGACGTCAGCAAAGCTCTGAGCATGTTTGGAATAACATACAATGGCTGGCAAAAACAGTTTTCAGTATGCCGTCACGTGCACCATCACTGCCAAATTCGGTACATATTCCGATACTGGCACGACCATTCGACTCGACTCTGTTGGCAGATGTCCACGCAGGAGAGTACTCCTACCAGCACCTCTGGGGCGGTTGCTTTTGTCTTGCTTGTTGCTGTTCTCCTTGCATTTGTGGTAGAGACGCAGACAACTCAAGTCAGTGCCAGTGTGAATTGTCTCGGCAGTTGCAATAATCTAACCCGTTGTACAGTACCTCCAAACTACATTAGGATACAGGCAACCATACTTGATATTGTAAGTCAAGATTTACTGCGGATGTGCGGGTTGACCGAAATGGCACTCCAGTTACATTGTTCACTCGTGCTTCTTGCTCTCCTTCCCGATCCATCTGATTTATGTACTACTCAAGACGAGGCATGGTCTTCGTCCGTTATTGGCAGGCCTCAGATTTGCTCTTGTAACACAGGTGACTGCCTGGGATTCTGGTCGTTCCTCATTATCAATCGAAGATTTCTCCATGGCGAAACTAGTTGCTCCGGTCATATGTATCACGACATTTTACAGCCTCCCTGCTGTGCTGTGGTTTATTGCGGTCTCCCTGGCCTCGTAAGACGTTTTGCTTGGTTCTTTTCTTGTTCTCTGACGCTTACTTGAGGGTCACGGACGTAACAGCAATCTGGAACTCAAATGCATTTTTTGCTTATATATTCAGTGTCAAGCTATTAGGAGTAAAATGGGGGTCCCTCCGTTTGTTTGCAGTGATAATGGCCACTTTAGGAGTCCTTGTCGTGGTATATGGCGGGAGCCCCGTTTCATCTCCGCGCCCAAAGATGGCCGAAGAGAATCAGTCGGGTACTTCTGCGCCCTTCCTCGGAGACATGCTGACGCTAGCCGCCTCTGCCCTGTATGGTCTCTATCAAGTCCTGTACAAGAGGTATATTGCATTGCCATCCGACCTGAAGTTGACTGCCAGGTCTGGTCATTATCACCAAATCCCTGATGCTCCAGGCGACGTCGTAGACGAAGAGAACCAAGAGATTGTGACTAATCGTACAGAAGATATCATATACCCACCGCCGCTTGGTCTACATTCCAACTTGATTACAGGGTTCATTGGTCTCTGCACCTTGCTCGTGTTTTGGATTCCAATGCCTCTCCTACACTATTACCAAATCGAGAGTTTTCGGCTGCCACAGAATACAAATACCGTGATAGCAATTGCAGTTATAGCAGCGTCGGGCGTGGTCGCCAACGCCGGGTTTATGGTTTGGCATTGCTTTATCTATACTCGACTACTTGAATCTCACGAGCAAATTATTTGACAGATATTGTTGGGAATCTGGGGTCCCATTGCCACATCCGTTGGGAATCTTCTTACTGTAGTTCTAATGCTCATCTCTGATCTGAGTTTCGGTACGGTTGCATTGACGTTTGGAGGGCTGTTTGGAGCTGGGATGATCATCTGTGCATTTGCGGTTCTGGTTTATGATATGTCGCAGGGTTCGACGCTTCGCGGAGAATAATCCATGTACTGATAGGCAACGCACAACTCGAGTTCTTTCGCTTCAAGAAATGCTGAACGATAGCAATATAATTATATCACAAACCGGAAAAAAATATGCGATGAGCTACATAAGTAACAACCCTGGAAGTAAAGCTAACAGAATGGTGAATTCATCGTACCTGAACAAGGTTGGAATGGAGAAGAGAAGGGTGGAGGCGCAGAGTTGCACGAATACGTCAAAGTAACGGGAAAATGAGCGTAGATGAGATTGCGAGTAGGTTACAAGCTTGTGTTTTCAATGAAACGAGTGTGCCAAAATCGGAGACGGCGCGAACGGAGGGATATCAGTTATGGAAGCAGGTAGGGTAACGGTCGGTCATGGCGGACTAGAATCAGACACAAGGATCGGGGACAGATGAATGGAAGAGAGGGCAGCCATGGGAATCCAATGCATCTCATCGTTTCGTGCACAGAATTGAAATGGCCTCAATAATATACGAGTCCTTGCCTCATGGAATGGGCATCGTCATATGAGGCCCAACAGCGCGAGGAACATGGAGCAGAGTGTTGTCACGGTGTCGTTGCCATTAGACTGTTAAAGCATTCAGAGTGACCGTTTATTTCATCATCAAACATTTCTTACCTCTTGCGCTTGGCCTTGGTCATCTCTTTTCGTAATGCGGGACCGTCAAGTGGCTTCAGCAATTCGAATGCACAGAGTAAGTCCTCGGACACGCTACAAAGAATAGCGTAAGCCTGATGGCCCACGTGAAAGAAAACGAGACAAACCTCATGCAAGCACCATAATTGTCGAACTCTGACGCCACAAAAATAAGTAAGAGCCCGCCAAAGAAAAAGGACACAAACAAACCTCCACAGTAGTTCGGCGCACTAAACACAGTGACCAATGTTCGATCGTTCCAAAACTCATAACCATCCTCTACTACCATGTGCGCCCGACAGATCAAGTCCATGTCATATCGCACTAGGAAGTCGTTGATCACTGCCTTGCCGAAACAATAGCTAACACCGCGCTCATTGTCCTCCCAATCTAGTGCGGTATCCGACGGGTCCGACCACAATAGATCATTGAGTAGACCGTAGTCAGGAACGTCCGTAGGGCGTTGTATACGCTTGATATCGTCCATGGAGTGGAGTGAGGGTGAAAGGCCACCGTGAACACAGAAAATCTTGGAAGCGACGACGGCTGCGATGGGCAAGCAGTTGAAGACATCTATGAATGTTTTCCACGTTTTGATGTTACATCTTCGCTTGCATTCGTCATAAAAGCCATACACTTTGGCAGAGTGAGTAGACCGAGCGATGATGATGGGACGAAAGACAAACCTCGTGTAACGTTGGCGCATTCATGGTTACCCCGCAAGAGAAAAAAGTTCTCTGGGTACTTTATCTTGTAGCATAACAAGAGGAGGATGGTTTCCAGGCTTTGCTTGCCCCGATCGACGTAGTCGCCCAAGAAAAGATAGTTTGCAGAAGGAGGGAACCCACACATTTCAAACAATCGGATAAGGTCAGAATATTGTCCGTGAACATCACCGACGATCTTGACGGGGGGAGATAGCTCGATGAGGGTGGGTTGGCTAAGGAAAACGTCTCTCGCTGCTTGGCACACGGTAGCGATTTCTGCATTCTTGAGACAGAGAGATTTGCTGACTTTTCCGGTGTAACCGACGTCAAGAAGACGCTGTATCATGTCGTCAACGTCGAACTGCTTGAGCTTCTCTTTTCCGCCATTCCCTGTAGAGTCGTTGAGCGCGAAGCTGGTTGTTGAGCCCGGGGTGAAGGACGGGGCCATGGAGGATGTGGAAAGGATGGTTTGAGTAATTGGGATGTCGAGAGGGGTGGGGGACGGTTTTGTAGACGGAGCTGGAGTGGATGATGGTGGCGCGGGCGTGGGCAAAGAGGCTGAGGAAAGGTTGTTGGGGGAGACGGGGAGGGCGGGGAGAGCGAGGGCAGGAGAGGGTGGGGGCTGGGAGGTAGTTCCGCCAATCGGAGTGGTGCTACGGTCAGCGTTGTCCATGGATGCGGCGTTGCGGACGGCGTCGTACTCGTGGGCAGCGCTTTGAACATGACTTGGGTGGAGAGACGCACGAGGGTGGGGGAGAGAGGGTGCGAGGTCCGCAAACGGGCCATCCTGGGGGGGATCCTGGTCCTTCTCCCTGGCGGACTTTTTGGACTTCTTGGACTGTTGTTGGCCCATTGGCGGGGCCTGGGAGACAGGCGTGGAGGAGGCTGGCTGCGTCTGGGAAGACTGTGGCCGCGACCTGGATAGCTTGGCGGAGAGGACGGAGAGGAGGGTCGGCGCCAGCTTGGGGATGTCGATCACGCAGACGGTGCAAGTCGGGTCAGGGTGGCGTCTGCCCTTGTTTGTGCTCTTGTTTGCCCGCACACTCATTTTCATTGCAACGTGTGATACAATAATATATCCATCCACCCCTCAGAACTTGCCAAACGTCTTCGTCGCCGCCTTGTTCTTTGCCACTCGCAGCACGTTGAACCGCACCGTTTTCGACACCGGCCGGCATTGTCCTAATTCCCTTCAGTCCATGTCCGTGACGCCCCCGGTCCTACTCACCAACGGTGACCGTATCGCCAACCTCCACGCGGAATGCAGGCGACACGTGCGCCGCCAAGTTCTTGTGTCGCTTCTCATAGCGGTCTGCGGAGCACGTCAATCCCTTGCACCAACCCAGATCGCGTCCTCCACCCACTGTATTTGGGAATGTAGTGCAGATAATCCCGGCGGATAATAATCGTCCGCGTCATTTTCGTCGAGACGACTTTGCCGGCCAGGATTCGTCCACGAATCGAGATGTTACCGGTGAATGGGCATTTCTTGTCTGTGTGCCCTGTGTAGCTGTATGTGGAGCAGTGTCCCGAACGAACATACCGATGTAGGTGCCGTGGATTGCTTCCGACGGGGTCTTAAATCCCAAACCAATATCCTTGTACCATCGCTTGTCTTTTGTCGAGACCTTCTTGCCGCCTTCACCAGACGGACAATTAGATGAGCACCTCCAGACTGACTAGACAGCCGTCACTCCGTACCGCGAATTTTGGCATTTTGGAAAAGATGTTGCTTCTGGAAAGCCTTTTCGATCTGCAGAGCGTGGTCGGGAACATAACCGCATATTATGTTCGGCACGCACCTGTTCGGCCATTGTGGAGGTCGATGGCGCGTCTCTAGACGGTGACTAGGTCTTCTTGCCTTGCTCCCCAAGCCACACGATGGGAACTATACAGATTCCGGCAATTGCCGAGATTCGCCAACGGCACTGCCACTGTGACATAACCCTAATTAGTAACTTCGTGAGGAGACATAGGGTCTCGCACTGAACAATAGGCTTAACTCAACTTTCAGCTATAAATTTAGTAAAGAACAAGTAATCTTGCAGGTCAGCGCCGTGTTGAAAGAAAACCGTCCCTCAGACCTCAGCCCCTGTTCAGTTTGCTGGCGACGCGCCGCGCCGCGTCCGGGAAATGCTTACACGCGTTCGTGTCGCTTCCCACATTCACGTCATGAACAGGCAACAAACACTACGTACGTTGGCGTCGTCGTCTTTTCTGATCACTTAGAATCGTGTTGAGCAGGAAAGTTCTTCGACATGCCGAAGAACCTCAGCCCGCCTCCACCTCAACAGTCCGACCTTGCTCAAATGTGGGGTGCGGGGAAGAAGAAACGGAAGGTGGACGAATCGCCATCCACCCCATCGATCCCAGAGGACGTAGAAAAGAAGGACCCGGAAAATGACGAGGGTTGCGACGTGACAACCCCTGGCTCAGCTGGTGGGTGGTCGCAGTCCATCTCCTCCCCCAACTCAACGCGTGCTGCTTTCTTCAGCCTCACCTCAAGCTAGTGTGCCACAGTCTCCCATACGTACAGCTTTCCGCTCAATGCTCCGAGAACATGTAACACTGAGGATTGTTCCCATAGGCCAAGCCACCAAGAGGAGGCGCGTTGCCGACTCAGATGAAGAAGAAGTGGCTCCAAAGCTGCCCAAGGATCGACGGTTGCCTCTACAAGAACCGGTGTCACGGACGAATCGCACCCCCCGAAGTCCTCCCATCCTCAAAGGGAAGGACGAGCTACAACTAGAGTCTGCTATTCCAGACGAGGAAGAACTTTCTTCCAGCGCATCAGAAGGAGAGGGGGAGGCTGTAGAAGATGCAACCCAGAAGTAAGTTTTCGTATTTCCTCTTATCAGATTGACCAATCATTACTCTGAAGTGCTGAAGAAGTGCTCTCGCGGACAAGCGAAGTTGACATTGAAGGCGGCTGGAAAGTAGGGGCACCGTGCGTAGCTCCCGCATCAGGGAAGTGAAACCATCTCTTTAACGGTCCCCTTAGAATTCCGTATGCGGCACTCACTAAGACGTTCACGCTGATAGAGGCAACCACTAAACGATTAGAAAAAACATCCTTACTTACAAGCTTCTTCCTACTCGTTATGCGACGCAGCGCCAAAGGGGACACCCTTTCACTCCTGCAGGCCGTGTACTTGTGTATCAACAAGGTATGGGGTGACTAGTGAATGCTGTCTTGATGATCGGTTTATCTCCTGTGAAGTTAAGCCCAGATTATGTTGGTGTAGAATTGGGAATAGGAGAGAGCCTCCTGATCAGAGCAATCAGCGAGTCTACGGGTCGAAGTCTGGCGGTAGTCAAAGCAGATCTCAAGAAAGAGGGTGACCTCGGCTTGGTCGCACTGGCAAGCATTTGATTTTTCCACTTTACCGTACTAATGACGAGAATACTCTTTGCAGAACTCCAAAGCCAACCAGAAGACACTGTTCAGACCCAAGTCTTTGACGGTCCCTTTTGTATTCATCCATCTGAAAGAAATTGCTCTCTCCTCTGGTCATTCAGTGAGCATAATTTGGAAAGGTCATTAACCATTTACCTAACTCTGATCAGTCACAAACGAAGAAAGTATCTATCATCACCAAGTTACTAGCAGCATGCCAAGACGGTGAAGCCAAGTACATCATCCGCAGCCTGGAAGGCAAGCTTCGGATAGGGAATGCCGAGCGAACCGTGCTTGTTGCGCTGGCCCACGCAGCTATCTTGGCTGAGAGTGAGAGATGTGGGAAGCCCCACGGTTCTCTTTGTTTCCACTGGCTTACGATTGATTACAGCCAAGAAAAAGTGGGACAAAGATAAGCTTATAAGTCGCCTAGAAAAGGCTGCGAATGTCATGAAGTCCGTATTCAGGTCTGTTTTTTTCGTGCGGTTGTGGATGTTCCGTTGAGCCCTTGTCAGTGAACTTCCCAACTACGATCTCGTCATTCCGGCTCTCATCACGCATGGCATTGATGATCTCCATTCTACCTGTAAGCTTACACCCGGTGTACCTCTGAAGCCTATGCTTGCCAAGCCTACCAAGGCTATTGGAGAAGTCCTCGACCGCTTCGAGAACAAGCGATTTACATGTGAATACAAGTATGACGGCGAGCGTGCTCAAGTTCACAAGCTTGATGATGGTGCTGTCGGAATATTTAGCAGGAATTCTGAGGATATGAGTAAAAAGTACCCCGATCTCGTGGAGCAGCTACCACACGTAGGCATATATCTTTCTTGGCATAATCTCTCCTTTTTTTTAATTCTAACGGCGGTTCAGTGCATTAAGCCGGAAACGAGGTCGTTCGTATTCGATGCGGAAGCTGTCGCCATAGATAAAACGACGGGGAAGCTCTTGCCGTTCCAAGAGCTCAGCAGGCGGAAACGAAAAGATGTCAAAGTGGAAGATATTCAAGTTCGTGTCTGCCTCTTTGCCTTTGATCTTCTTTATTTGAACGGAGAGGTATGTTGAGATGAATGTTGAACCACCCGGCGATACATTGACAACGGTGTTCAAGTCACTCTTGCAAAAGCCGCTGATCGAACGCAGGGAGCTATTGCGTCAGCACTTTCAAGTTGTCCCGGGGGGGTTCGGGTTTGCAAAGTCGTCGGATAGTGAAACGACGGAGGAGATCCAAACATTTCTTGAAGAGAGTGTAAAGGATGGCTGCGAAGGACTCATGGTGAAGATGCTTGAGAGCGACGAAAGCCATTACGAGCCTAGTCGACGTAGCGTGAACTGGTTAAAGGTAAACAATTCATTCCATTTTGCATCTGTATTCATTGCCCCGCCCAGCTTAAGAAAGACTATCTCGCTGGTGTTGGCGACTCGCTTGACCTAGTTGTGGTCGGCGGATACTACGGCAAAGGCAAACGCACCAACGTTTATGGTGCATTTCTGTTAGCATGCTTCGATGCAGATTCCGAAGAGTATCAGACCATCTGCAAAATCGGAACGGGATTCAGCGAAGAAATGCTACAAAGTCACTGGGATACTCTTCGACCGTTGGAAATGGAGAAACCTCGCGGAGACGTCAAGGCTGGGGGAGCCAAGCCGGACATATGGTTTGAGCCTAAAGTTGTATGGGAAGTTCTTGCGGCCGATCTGAGTCTGAGTCCAGTATACACCGCTGCGCAAGGATTGGTGCGTATCTCTCTGCTGGGCTCAGCTGATAGGAATGATAACAATGACCCAGGTGGAAGAGCGGGGTATTTCATTACGCTTCCCTCGGTTTATTCGGGTGAGAGACGATAAGTCGGCCGACGATGCCACCGGGCCACAACAGGTAATGATTTTTATACCAGAGATGGCACTTGGGCTCAGGTATGCATTAGATTTCCGAGATGTACGAACATCAAGCACTCGCTCAGCGGAAAGGTAAGAAAGACAAAGGAGGGGATGGAGATGATGGATTTTGGTGATATCACACATTGACGCATGTGGGTTGTACTACTCCGTAGTGCCTAGGTACGCTTTTAGGATGAAACCAGGACTCAGTACGAGTGATTGGACATACCGCCCGCCCGACTCACCCGAATAATGTTACTTTGCATCTGGCTTGGCACTTTCTTTGGGAGCTTGAGTGACAAGACCTTTCGGCTCCGTTCCCGACAAGCCATATTTCCTCTCACGACCGCCATAGTACCAGTAGTTGATAAACCGTGCTCCTTGGACGGACTGGGCTATTGCGTTGGTAGTGTGACACACGAACAACAAGTAGTTCCGGGGTTGCACTCGCCAGGCTAGAATAAGAATCAACAGGTAATTGGGGAGTGGTTGGCAAAATACGGACCAAACCGCGTAAAGACCACACTTGGAAAGGGATCAGTTGGAAGTTGGGACAAAGGGAGTTGGAACACACGAGTAGAAAGCTAGAGTGGCAGTCATGGTGCCGGATATAACCTCTTCATCTTTGTTCAGGTCAGAGATAGCAGCCAAGGGGAGTCCGAAGTTGGCGACCTGGAAGAAGGGTAGCATGGGACCATAAGAGAGGAACGGGGGGACTGACTGGTCCCCAGAAATGGGTGCCTTGAACAGAGGTTAGCGAGTTGTACGAGGAGGGTGGGATGAGTTGGACTGACTGAAGAAATATTCGCGGGCTGCGGGAGACCTGACCCAGGTGAAGAAGGTAGAGGCCATGACGGGAAAGATGAGAAAGATTGTCGGAGAACATGCACACCACCATCACGTGACCCTCACTCTGGAGCAGCCGTAGCCCAGTAGCAGCACGCAGCACCGTGACAATGACGAACGCGGTGCCAGTCGACGGCTGTCTGGGTAAAACGCGACGCGACGACGAGCACGATAAGGGAATGTCTAGAATTCCTCCGCCTGGGATCAGGTTCTGCGTCGTCGAAGATGCGCCTCCAAGAATGGCAACTGGTCTCGTACACGTTGTGTTGGTCCAGCCATGCACCTGCAGCCTGGCAGCCCTTTATCGCTGGGTTGATCCCCCTTCCCATCTCTCCTCCTACCACCATGCACACCGCCTTCCCTCCAAGCCACAACCCCGTCTATCCTTACTACGGCCAGCCCTACCACACCTACATCCCTCCAGGCTATTCTCAGCAGCAGCAGCCCCGCTCCACTTATCCCGCTGCCTACACTAGTCCTCCAAGCAGCACGCCACCAGACCAATGGCCCAGAGAAAAGGTCGCTTTCCCTCAGCCCACCCCCGCCCGCCAGTCTCCCCCCAGGGACGCCCCCTTCATACCCCCGAACCCAGATACCACCCTCGACGCCGGCCGCACACCCAAACCCCGTCTTAAACGCGCATCCACCACCAAGCCCAAGCCCCTCTCCGAAAAGCCACCGCTCAAACCTGCGTTGAAGAAGAATGGTATCAAGCGCTCAGACTCCCTTTCTGCCGCTCCCCTCGAGAGACAAAGGACCGACTCGAGTGCCCGCCAACGGTTAGCGCCGACGACTCGCTCACGCAAAAACTCCAATCCCTCTTTTCTGCCCGGTAAATATTGATATTTTACCCACCTAACGCCTACCCTGCTTCTCTGACAGCCCTACCCCTTCCATGCCGTCATCTCTCCAGACCACATGTTTGTCTCGTTCCACGGCACAAATGAACTTCGCCTAGGGAATGTTGCATATCAGGACACGCTTGACGAAATCAAAGAGAGCATCGTGCCAATGTGGCCTCATGGTGTAACGAACCAGCTAATGGGATCGTACTCGTGGCGTGTTTCATTCTCGAGAAACCCATGGAGCGCAACAGGCTCCGAAGCTGTCATGTGAGCGGAATTTCGTGCAGGTGCCACTTACTTTGATGGTGTTCGTGTGCTCTTAGCGTAAAGCGAATGATATCGGAGCTATTCACCTGTCTCTGCCGTCGCGTTCGTTCCCTTCCCTGTACTTGGTGGACAGCGGTCGCACTAAACACCGGTTTACAACCAGGGATACCAATATTTGACTTCGTTGCACACCAACTACACGGTAAGGTCGCCAACATGTCACTGGCCCCGTAACCAACCCTCTGGCTCAGTACCCGCAGCTTATATTTCGCGATATGGCAGAGGATACAGATTCCGACTTTTTCGTGGCCTACATGTCTCGATTAGGGCACAAAATGACCCTTGTCCGCCCCCCGCGTCGTGTTGGCGAGCAGCTTGGTCCCCGTCTGCGTAATGCGTGGCCTTATAAAATAGCCGCGCAAAGTGCGACCGAAGAGGAGATCTACAGCGTTGAGCTAAAGCGCAATGCATTCGGAGGTCTTGTCCATTCCAACAATTGTTGCCCGCAGATGTCTCATCTTTTCATTTAATAGCGCCGGAGCTGGATAAGGATATCTTCGCTTCTCACACACTACAGGAGATAAACTCGCTTGGTTATAAACTTGAGGCCACCGTTTCGCTTCCCAGTGCAGGGTTTTTGGGATTCGGCACAAAGAGAGAAGTGTGGATTTTCCGCGGGCATCGAGTGCGCCACAGACCAGAGTCGCGTAGTGTTGCCTCCGGACGTACGTAGACACCTTTCAGATCGAAGTGCTGATCATGGGCTGTCTGCAACCGAGTCTGCGTTGTACAAGTATGAATAATCGGAAGGCCATATGCTCTGCGATTACAATATTACACTTCAAAATCGGTACTCCTAACAGATACGACCTCTCCTCCCAACGCCGCTCTCACGTAAACAATATTATCGGTGATTGAACCCATCGCCGATTTGTAGAAGTACGGTGCTCGCATATCGATCCTGACAGGTGACTGCTACCGCTGCAAGGGTGGGTCGAAACGTGCCACGTCAGATCGTCAGTCTTCCAGACAGATAAGGGTACTGGTCATCCCAATTGCCACCATCTATCACTTGCAGACAATGCCACTCGTTGCATAGGCAATGCAAAATGCTTAGCATAAAGCCCGTCCCTGCGCTATACCAAGCCAGAAATTAACGCTCTAGGAAGGAGCACTGAAACGCTCATGCGCTTTGGAGGGTATATAGGACCCCAAGCCATTCCGATTCAGAACTTCTTTTTATGAACTCACCGCTTTTCAACGTCGGATAGGATGAGCCACCACTGTGTCGTATGCCGTCCTCTGGAATACCTTCTTGTGAAAGAGTAAGTCTCCAGGTGACAGGTAAGCTGAGCATTCTCCAGGAGTATGGCCAATGTACAATGCGAATGGATTTAGAGGCTGATGTACACTGCCGCCCTAGTGTCCGCTAGTTGGTATTTCGTAACACGAGAACAAGCTGAAATTGTCTCAGTTGTGACACGTTAATCACCATCGAGATAAGTATTCGCTAGGCCATTTGTTCTTCGACCGGAAGGTCGTTTCAGTCGTCCGTAGCAATTGTGCTTCCCTCCTCACCAGACACAATTGGCGGAATATGATATGGAAATGTTGAATAGTCAAATGTACTTCAGCACGTACAGGCGAGAAAGAGAGGATCAAAGTGTGGTCCAATAGCCTAGCTTGGAAGCCAGAAGCTTTTAATGACCTGGTGAGCCTGGAAATTCCATGAGTATAAGAACGAAATATGTATATATAGGGAGACCAGAAAGGGTGATACATTATGCCGGCATGCACGTGTAGGAGCTGGTCTATGAAGCCATTGTTCTAACTTCCCGAATCGGCTGATAGGTACTTTTCAAGAAAATTCAGCCACTGGTCGATGACTTGAAGGACAAGATTAGATGGTGTCCAGGCAGTGTTCTGCGGTGGTGGGTGTCACGGTGATGAAAGATGTCGAACCTCCTGGTGATACCACCGACACTGCGCCTGGCCATTGAACGTGAAGAAAACCGGGAATCGGAGGTTCGAGCTGCATTAGTGATAATAACAGCGAAGACTAATGAGATGACAAGGACATTACCCCGCCTCACCGGAGTACACTTGACGAATCGGGACCGCGAGCACTAGTTCACCGACGAGGGTAGTAGATCATTCAATGATTCGTTCTACCGGTGACAACGTGACACTGGAAAGCAGGTGTATTTTGAGAAGGTGAAGCCACCAGAGGAAAAGGGCTGAAGGAAACACTGAAACAGTCCCAGAGCCTCAGGAGAATCACCGTTTCATGGGGTTGGTTTGGGCTTACCTTTCCATACGCTGTGCGGGATTTTATACAACGTGATAGACTCAAGAGGGACATTGGATGACCAAGCTCACGTCCAAGTTCACCGTACGTTACATACGCAAAGTGTGGTGAGCGGACTGATTCGACCTGTGATTCGTCTGCAAGAACTTGAACGTTAGCGTCAGACATCCTGCACGTGACGGCGAACAGCGGCGAGGTTCAATACTTTATGTAACTTACGAGGATAAGTATGGATAGAATCTTGTTCTCAATGCTCTCCCCACTCGGAAAAGCGTTGCATTGGTGTTGTGTTTTGCCGTGTCCGAGTCAGTGGTTATTGAATTTCATCAAACGCCAGTATCACGATGGTATCCCCCCATTATCGAAGTTCTCACTCATGTTCAATCCACAATCCGCGACGGAATGTTTTGTCCGTTTCTCGGATCCCTGGTAAACACCCGAACAACATGCGAGCTGCCTCCCGTCCACAAATCGGAACCGATACAAAATATTACGTAGCTGAGGTAAGGACTCAGCAAAAGTACTGCGCTCTATAGTAATGACATAGTTGGTTCTTTGATGAACCATTGATCAGAACTCTCAAATGGACTGCCTTCAGGCAATGACTCAGGCTATGTAGTCTTTCGCACCTCAGATGTTTTTTCGTTTTGTGGATTTGTCGAAAACGCCACGTACTGATAAGGTGCCACTTATCAGTACCACTTTTATTCCGCCGACCCGGATTCTTTATATGTTATTCGGGTGTTTGACCGCTATGCGAGTGGACGAAATTGCTGGCAAAGTCAGTGTTTCTCAAGTGGTCCGACCATTGGCTTGTCGTGAGTAGCCTATCGGTTCGTGGGTGGAAGCCAGGAAGCCCAGCCGATAAAATATGCAATAGCATCCTCCAGCCGAGGGGGAATGTAAGGTATCAAGGAGCTCGATGGATATCGCCGGACACTGGATCGGGGCTTGTGGCATAACGACATACTTTACAAGTGTACACTTTCAGGCTGGTTAGGTAGATACAGTGAGAGCCCGCATGAAATGATTTCTTTAGGTCATTCTGATGACACGCGAGGCGTCAGCAACACCAGCAAGGCTTTTCGCGTCGACGCGTCCGTTAGCCCCCTTTCGGCTAAGCAGCTCGTCCCACCAACCAAACAGGAAATCGCGAGCGATCAGCTTGAACCAGGGCGTGAATGCGTTGGCTGAATCAAAGCTGTCAGTCGTCAACATTTTTGGCAAGTGTATGGGTCAACGCACAGGTGTCCTCAAACATATTTTGTAGTTCTGCCTTGTCCACCCATCTGTAATCACGAATCTCGTTTGTGTTCGGAGTTACGTTAACATCTGCTGTGATGAACAAGATGTAATCCACTGCACGAAGATACTGTCAACGATACCATGCTTGGTTGGCGAAGTTTTCTCACCTTCGTGTTCACCCCATAACCCATCCGATGGTGCAAGGTAGTGTATTCTAGTGAGGTACTGAAACTGATCCTCTGAGGTCTGACTACGAGGGATGCCGAGCTCATGTTCCAGTTTTCTTGACGCAGCGATGCGAACGCCAAGTTGATCCCGTTCTATTTTCTCCTCCTCGAAATCATCGAGCGGGTGGGAACAGCAGGTGTTTGTCCACAAGTCAGGGAATGTGATTTTCTCAGTTGCACGCTGCTGAAGAAGCAATTTTCCGTCCGACGGACGGAAGACAAACGCAGAGAAGGCACGGTGAAGCAAGCCTTTGTTGATGTTTTCCATCAAATGACCTGGAGCAGAATTATTATGACGTGACTGGCAGTAGAGCCATAATGTTGCATACATGTTTTTTTGTCAGCAGCACCGATGGCACGGTCTTGTTCGTCAACGAGGATGCATCGTTCATCCATCAGGCGTGATTGCTCGGGGTCATAACTCTCTAGACCGATGCTGGAGAGTGCAGCCTTGGCAGCGAGGATGGCAGGAGAGGACATTTTGGGTGCTGTATGGGAGGAAAGCCGCGTCGATAAGACCTTAAATGATACCGAAGAACGTTGATGACGTTGATATATTGCTTGATGGGGTTAAAATGGAAATCGTGCAAGAAGTTGGTGTTAATGCATCGGTGGGCCGGCTGAACAGGGGCCCGGTGGAGATCGATATCGGCCATCTCGGCCGCAGAACAACCGATCTTCATAGTTCGGACAAGTTTCGGATTGACAATGCACAACCGAAGCCGAAACCTTGCAAGTCACGGGTTTCCATCTACCAATTATCTTAATCTAAACACCCTACAGGATGCTGATGACGATCCGCCCATAAGGTTCCTCTTGATTTACCCGCAAGAGATCTTTGGTAGCAAGAACTATAGGGAAGCGCATTCAGTAGGACAAGCTGGAAGAGTGGTTAACAAAACATTTGCCTACCGAGACAATTGTATAACGCAGCGGCCGCAACCCGTGCGGTGCTGGTTGCCTTTGGGACGACACTGTCGAACACAAGGTATTGGGTGCTTGGAAGCGACTTATATTGCATTTTTGCATACCTTAAAAATATGTCAGGTTCACTGGCCGACTATACATCACTGGTAACTTACTCGAGGAAATTATAGGAGTTCTTCTCCAGAGCTACGCGGTTTGTCTCTGACTGCTGCGACTCCACGATGTGGTGGTCTCCGGGAACTGTAGGCGAATTTAGTAAGCCCAGGCAAGAGTATTCAATCCAAGATAAACCATCAAATATGAAATCATCATCGCTTTGCATTGTGGGCAAAACCATTACTGGCGAATCTAGGCCGGCTTGAAGATTTCCAGGGTGGCTAGGCAAAGAGCTACCCCTTCGGCTCGTGGAACTGTCTCGAAGTTTGGCGTTTGCATGCTCGACGCTCAATCGGTCACCGGTGAGCAGTTGCGTTCTTCCTCCATGGGTGGGAAGGGAAGAGCTACTGCCCGCCATGTCCCACGGAAATAGAGCACTGCGTTGAGATTGGAATGTCTCTGATATCACTTCAACACCTAAATCGTCCCTGAAAGCAGGCGGTAGATGAGAGGCACGACGGGGTTGTCCAGGTTCCTGGCGGTAAGGCGTTAAAACACATTCACGTAAACACAGATATTGAAATAACCTCCGAAGAGCGCATGTTTTTGGTATTGGAAGTATAGTCATCAATGTCCCCCCAATTGGCTGTGGCAATACGCAGTCAGTATAGGCGGGAAGCTAGCGTGAATCTCGAACATGTCGGACCGTCTGCATTATCATTAATATCAATCGTGTCACCGTCCTTCACTGGTGCAACGTCCTGCTGAAATATATCTTCTGTAGGTTCTTTCTGTAGTTCTGGTGGAAGAGTAGATACTTTTCGGCGCTTCGGGCGAGGGACGCCATCTTCAAAGTAGTTAAGAATATTTATACACATACCATCCATGACAAATTATCCTGACCCTCTGGTTCCACGCCAGACCGGGCCTCCACATGCGCCTTGAAGAGGCTTACCCAGAAGTCAACCAATTCTTTGGCATGCACTAATAAACATCAGCTCCGCCTTTTGCTATCATCCAAATTGATGGCTTACCGCTACCGGGAGCGTTCCATACTAAAGCATCAATCAAGTCAACTTGCTTTTTTCCGAGCTTCCTGAATTCCAGTTCACATCGAATAATGTTTTGCTTGTCCAAATAATACATGCGAGTGGCCTCCGGGCAAGTGAAATTTATAATGCAAGTTAATTGAGTTGCGAGCGCTCACCTTGAGTTCTTCATCTGTAAGCTCTGTCCTGGGGTCCAGTAAAGCTCTCGCGCGTTTGGTCTTTCTAGATGTGGACCCACTGTTTGCCGGTTGCGTCGTCTTTGCATTCGTGGGCCAGGTAACACGTTCGGCGGGCGGAGAGGTTGAGGGACATGTAGCAACCTGGAAGCCGATTGACTCCGTCGTGCCAACGAGAGGAGACCCAACTGTGATCATGGGGAGTTCGAACTGTTACGGACACAGATGCAAACGATATGATGATCTTACCTGGCTGCATATGCAAGTCTTGCGAGAAATAAATATCTGGTTGATCATTCACAACGTCTACGAGCCCGTCGTCATGTCCTGCCATTCCATCGTCCAAATCCCCGACTGGGAGATTCGTACAAAACTGTTCTTGAGCCTGTGGCGGGGTTCTTCTCGTTGTTAGCGTAAGTCCGAAAAAATACGCGTGGAGAAATAAGTTACTTTGCGGCGTTCTCCTTGATTGGACTGGCCCCCCATCCTTCTCCGAGCTCTCTGACAAGATCATCCCCAACCCCTTCCCCGATATCCAGCCCGTCAAACGTGTCATCAAACCCGAAGTGTCCCGTCTCAGAAGAGGACAGCACCCTCGCTCCGCTTCCTCCGAAAGACGCATCGAACGAGTTTGCGAGTAGAAAGTCATGGTTCTCGAGCAGAGTGCATGCGGTTGAACGGAGAAGCCCCAGATTCGGATGCAGAGTAAATGACGTTGTTACCCTCCCTCTCGCTTTCGTCGTCGTGGGATGATAGTCGTCGTTCGAGTCACCTTCAACATTTTTACTGCTTGCTGGTGTGTGTGGTCGAGATGGAAAGCGACATAATCAAACTAGAAGGCGCACCTCCAAGGTTCAAGTATTCGTCCCAGTTCTACAGAGCTCTAGAATTAATATGCAAAGAGTTCTTGGAAATCACCTACCGTGACCATATCATCGAATTCCATGAAGAATGTAGCTTTTGGATCAACTCGCAGAGTCACCGTGGACGATCTGAGGGATGATGTAACAAGGAATCTATGTATAGATAGCAAAGACGGACTTTACGCTCGGCTGCGCCATCTGAAGCTGACCTTCGGAAGATATTGTTGATCGTAACTCGTGTTCTACTCGTTTGAGAGCATTGAAGCATGTTGTCACGTCCGACATAAAGATTTCTTGTTTCACTGACTAGTTATTAGTACAGCTTTTGGTTCTTCAGAAACCCTACCCCTGTATACCCTACGAGTAGGAGAGTAAGGCATTACGAGAATTCGTCCATATGATTGCCTACCGGGCAGCGCCAACCAATAAGTTAGAGGAGAGACGGAGTGCAAGAGGCTCCGTTGGCGTGGCGATCAGTCGACACAATTGCGAAATATCAGCAGTCATCACAGAGCGCTTGGGCAGCTTTTTGAAGGCAGATTTTGATCCCAGTGTAGCAGCAAGCCTGTGCATATAACCGTTAGTTCTTCCTTTACCTAGGTCATGAGTCGACTACCATAAGAGACCAAACCCACTGTCCCTCCTTGATAGCAGGTCCGCAGTGAAAAACATGGCGACTCCAGACTAGTACCGGAACGACATCAGTGCGCAAAATAAATTTATTGGAACGTACAGAAACCGTCCGAGGGTACTCGAGGAACTTGAACGGGTAGGTGTATCGAGAGGGCTACTAATAATTAGCCTGTATGCGGTTGCGTTCTAGGTTACAAAATGGACTCCTTGAAGGGACTTCAGCCCCGAAAACCAAGCGCGAAGCAATCATGTATTAGTAAACGAAGCTCACGGACGCATCATTGGAATCAAAAGCGATATATTAATCCATCCAGATGTCATATCCTTACCCAACGCGCCCCGTCGGACCCGACAAGTCGGGCGAACAGCTCATCGCGGTTACCTACCCAATGAAACTTCTCCTCCCTTTCTTCCAACCCTTCTGCAGGAACCCACGTAATGGAAATACCCTTCATAAGACCGGATTTCCTTACGCCACGTAGTTGATCACGGGGTAACACAAGCCTTGCCTGGACTCCCGTGAGAGCAGTAAAAAAAAGCGTGGAGGGTGTCAGTGTGATCAGCCCCGGGCACGACGCGTATTGCGCCAAAAATGCTAATCAAGAGCATTTAACGCCATGTGGGAGAGAGGAAGAAGCAACCCACAGTGTGTATCCCCGGCCCCTTGGCGGTGGGCTACAGTTTCCCCCGAGATCGTGTTCTGGGAGTTCTGTAACACTAGTTAAGCCAGCTCTCACACGAATGCCTGCGGGTTACGTACACGTGTCGACAAGAATTGTCTACCTTCTTCTAAGAAAGCTTTACCGCGGGCGACCCGTTCACCCCACTTCTTCCAATTTATTCCATCGTCCTCCGATGATTGAGCCTCCCGCAAAGTACCAGGTCGGTTTGGTAAGAAGTTATCTGTGCTTGTAGACGCATCAGATGTACGGCGTGATTGGTTGCTAGGCGAAGCATTGCCGATATCTTGCCCCGTTGCAATACGTTTAGCGATTAGTTCCATAGCATAATCACCATCCGTCGGTGCATCCCTAAACAAGAATGATGCTCTGGAGGAGAAACATGAACGTAGTGGTGCGTTTGAAATAACTACACCTACCGTGTTCTGTCTGCTCGCGGAAGGGCGGCGATGACAGGTGTAACATGCCAGAATAAAATGCCTCCAAACCCGTAAAGCAGTTTGGCAACATACTGCGCCGGTAGGACAAATGTTCCAAAACCAATGACAATCAAAACCTTCCAGGATGATGAGCGAAGCAGACAGCTGGAAATTGGCGGCGACTCACAAGCAAATAACGGCGGGATACATGTGGGCGACGCCAGGTGAAGATACTACACACTATGTCAGGTTGAATATGGTAGTGTAGTCAGATAAAATTACTTTTTGACCCTTTCGTGGAGATCAGCTAGCTCATGCAAAGCATACAACATATTCTGTTTGAGGTGTTCTTCCTCGTCAGATTCAGCTGGGTAAAGAGAGGTGGGTGCAGAGCCATCAAAGGTTTCTGTCCTTTTATTTTTCCCCTCAGATTTGTACAACCTAAAAAGGCGCCACATTTCCATAGGCCCAAGTGTTGCAACGGAAAGTTGTTGCTGGATTGCCTCTCCGAATTTGAGTGCCTGCGCTGTCTCTTGGCGTCGCTCTTGTAGTTCCTTGAGCGTAGGGTAAGATGATATGTGGCGTCGGAGGAGGCCAAAAACAACCCGAAATATGAGCGCAGGAAGAAGTAAATCATAAAACCACAAAAACCAGAATACCTTGAAATGCATAAGAAACACAGCAGGCCAACCTTGGGATTCAAACTCACTATACAGTGTTTCAAACTACGCTGGTGATCTTTCCACAAAGCCAATTGTACCATATCGGATATAAAAGCTTCATATGGTGGAAATAATGCCAGATAAAGTCTCTGGGCGGTCAAACTCAAACGCTTGAGGGTGAACGCAGGCACGACACCTGCGCCTGGTGGTAAATAGGGCAAAAGATAGTTCTGTCTTGCTCAGAGAGGAGAGGTGTCGGGTTTGTATATGACTTACATATGCAATGTGTTCTGAAAGTGAATGAGGAGAAGGGGGTGCGGAAACGTTTGAGGGTCTTCTCCCTGTAGTCATACCCAAGGTATGGGATTCCATGGAATCTGTGCTGGCGATGCCGGCTGAGAGCCTGACTTCTGTGACGTACTGGGAGGGGTTTGTGCCCACGGAGCGGCCGTTTCGAGATAGAACGCACCGCTGAGAAGAAGGACAGGAATTGATCGACCTCTTCCTTGTCATATAGTTGTCTCAGCTGAGCTTCAGATAGAGCCTGAAGGTCATGTGAAGTTGTATCATGTCGGCTACTTGGCCCAGACATGAGTGGATGTACAATACTTATGTATGAGCGTTTAGTATTAGTAGGGGGGCCCGCAGCATGGCATTCGATCATGTGACTAACGCGTCCCGTTGTGTGTGCTCCTGTTTGTCGTCACGCCTTGTCTTTAACTTCATTGATTCCAGCGAGAACAACGTACAAGTCGTCGGCACGCGCGATCATGGCCAATGCTGACGTGAAAGAGGATGGAATATATGCCTGGATGACCTCAGTGCGAGCATCCATGGCCAATGATCCTTGTCGACAGTTATTTGAGGATCAGGTTCAGACTCATGCATTCATCTTCCTCGATGATTATCTTGAACATATCCTCGCTGGTCCAAAGCAAGGGTAGGTTTAAATATTCCGTCGCTTCGAGTTTGTGGCTGAGATTGCAGTTTGGTAGCCCGATGGTTGAACTCGTGAAGACACCAGGTCGCAAAAAGAACGTTCTTCGTAAGACTAGAGCAGCCACCGCGGCAGCCGCGAAAGTGAAAAGTACTTCGTTATTCTCACTAGATGTAGGTCTGCTCCAAGTGATATGAAAATCTTTCTCATTGCGTCCTTAGGGCGACACCTCCACCCACGGTAGCGTCCCCGTCAATAGCTTTCACAAAGCACTGCTCCAGGTCAAAGAAAGATCTGCCCTGGGTGCCCTCGCCCTGCATAAACATTCGATTGATTCTCTTTCGGTGCCTGACAGTTCAGCGGAGCAGGCCCATGGACAATCTGACTTAGTTCAAGCTGTCGAGATTCCTGAAATCACTGTTTCGAGTGAGCCGGAATCTCAGGCTGGTCCAATGCCTATTCAGTGCCGTTCCAGCGCCCCGAAAATCGAATCCACTCTTCCTTGTCTGACTGCTGAATGTGGCACCGAACTATCTGTCATTGTAGAGGGCGACGAGTCGCCGGAACGAAGCCCTGCCAACATCCTCCCCGTCTCCATTATTGCCGTCGACCGGGTAACCTTATCTAAGACTACACCTCTACTTCACGAAGCAGGGAATCGTCCAGCTACCGAAGACAAGTCCAACGTCGTTCAAGCTGGCCATGAATCTCACGAGTCCGCCTCTCCAGATGTGTGGGATTCGGTACCATTGTCTATTGACACGTATCATTCCATCCCGCTCGCATCCTCTCGAGAAGTGCAGTCCTCAGAAACCTGCCTAGGCTCTCACACAGAACCCTTGCCTTCTCAGACTACCATCCACTCTCCCAGAAATCATGAGAAAGATGTGTCCACTGCTCCCCTACCTGTTGTTCCTGCGTCCAACTCCGCTCTGATTCCTCATACTATCTCCGTTCCATTAAATGATTCGTCACCGAGGACATTAGCTCATAAAAGTGGTACTCCGGGATTCCCGACGCTCCCTGCACCATCTCCTTTGCGTAAATCCATACGCATTACGCAAGAGACGTCCACCGGTTCCGCATTTCCATTTACCGCGCCTGCCCTTGTGCCACTTGGCAAGAGAACCTCCTGGTTGATGAAGGCACGAGAAGCTAAGGCAATGGAAGGAACGAGCTCAGTCCAAGGGAATCCTGTAAATGTGGTCCCAGCTATTCCCCGAGTATCGACTGCAGTCAAACGAAAGAGTGAGGAAATGCTTGATGCGGTTTCACTTGGACCAGACTCGGAAAAAGACCAGCACAAGCCGAAGATTGCCAGATCTACGGAGGGTGGTACTGTGCCGAGGACATTTAAGGTGGCAGAAAAGTCCGGTCAACGCTCCTTTCCCTCTGCACAAGCCGAATCAACTGCCGTGTCTTCCATTGTCGCAGCCATATCGATGGACCAGTCGAAATTCCATGCAATGGATGTCGATGAACAAGTTACTCCAGTGAACTGTGTAGAAGATGGCTTTATCGATCTATTTAAACGCACCGTCGAAGGACTTGGGACGCGATCTGGTAAAAGCATGAGGAAGTCGCTTGGTGGAGCAGCAGCAGCAGCAGCATTAGCGGAAGCACGAGCTGCTGCGGAAGCGAAGGTAGCTGAACGGAACAAGTCCGACAGTGAGTCCCGTACCCGTCAGGTACTCCACGATGTCGATCTTGTCGAGGAAACAAAAGAACAATCTGTTGATCAATCTCCCTTCGTACTTGCTCCTCAAGCTGAAGGAACTGAATGTCAATCGAGTTCCTTAGATCTGGTACCAGAGACTGCGGGACCCAATGAGCCTGAACTCTCATCAAGGACGACGAGAGCGATGGAGATACACTTTCGGATTAGTAGTGACAACGAGAGTACATCTACCACACCACCCGACTCGCCTCCACTAAAGCGCAATTCAGGCTTCGTCAAGCCTACAGGTCCGGTATTCAACAAACCGCCGCCGGTATTCATGCCCCCGGCTTCAAAGCAATCTCCATTCAATTTCCCTCCGGGCCATCGCACACTACCAGTTGCTGTGTCCTTGGGCATTCCTGTTCGACTGCCCTCCCCCTTCGATGCATTTCCTCATGCTGACGGAACGACACAGATGTCCGTGCAACCCCCACAACCCGGTACATCCACTGGTCTAATCCTTGACAGACCCGAGGGGGCCTTTGCGTTGCCCCCCTCCGTACAAGACGTTCATTCCATCGTCAATTCCCAGCCTAGCGATATGCAATGCACTATTGCTGTTGCCATTGATGACGACGACGATAGCTGGCCTCTCGAAGAAAAACTTGCTGCTACTGCTGAGCCAGGATGGAGACCGTTTGATTTTAGCAATGTGGATAAAGAGGACACATGGAGCTCGCTTCCAACCGAAAGTCAAGGGCCGACTAGAAGTCTGGTTGCGGAGAACAACGGTGATGCTATCCATCTGCCCAGTGAGACAGACGTTGAAACGGAGGCAAACAATGAAGTGGAATGGGAGCATGACCCTGCTGACCTTGAGCGTTCTATCACAGAGGGAAGTGAGCTTGAAATGGTTACTGAGGCTATGAGGACCAGTCTTGATCGCGCAGAGGTGTGTATATGAACATTCTCTTCATGGTTCGGCGATTGACCACCACCATAGCCAACTGCTAGAGGTACCAGTCAAACGTCCGTGGCTTCCACTGCTTCGTCGTCCCACTCCCAAACCGGCTTCTTCAGCCACGCGACCAAGCTTGTCAACACTATGCTTGGCGGAAGCAAGAAGTCTAAACCAGAGCTGAAGAGCTTGCAATTAGCAGCAGTTGCGGCCAAGAGGGTTAGTTTAAGTGAATATGTGTTTTAATACTTATCCCCATCATTTGTCTACAGCAGCAAGAGGAGGCTGATAAGAAGACGCAGCGCCTGAAGGATATGGAAACTAGACGTCAGGTGGCCATCGCGAGGAAAGCAGAGGAAGAAAGAACTCGGCTTCTAGAGGAAGAGAAGAAAAGTAAGGAGGAACTCGAGAAACGCAAACGCGAAAGAGAGGAAAATACACGGCCGCTAAAGCCTCCTGCATCCACTAAAAAGGCTGAGGATGACACTTTTAAGAAACGAAAGCCTGTCCCAGAAACAGAAAAGAAACTCGAAAACAAGAAACATCCCCCACCCTCTACAAAGTCGGCTGTTACGCCGACCGCAAAGATTGCCGCTCAAAAGGGTGCGAAAACAACTACCACTGCCCTCGTATCGTCTGCCGCATATAACACCACTCAAAACGCCGCACCAGTTCCATCAGCTAAGTTGAACATTCCAGAGGCCAAGCCTTTCAAGGTGGTCTCTTCGTCTTTGAAAGGCAAAGCGAAAGCGAAGCCTCAAGAAGACGATCCGGGCGACAAACTTCCCTCTACTATCGTCCAGTCGCAGATGGCTGCTCGTGCCAAAGCCCAGATGCAGGCTGCTAAGCTGCCAACGCCCGAGGTCCCTAGCGAATCGATCGAACTCCCGGAAATTAATAGCGAATACTCTGACTCTGAGGATGAAGACCGGATTCGGACATTCGTTCCACCAGACTGGGCGCAGTCTCCGGAACTTCGGCAAGCGCTGCAGATGCAAAGCACTGTGAACCCTGATGGTATCTTCGGCACGATCCCGCCATTACGGATGGATGAGATGTTCCGCACAAGGCAAAGTCGGTTTAGAGCGCGAACAAGTTCTGCAAATTGGTCCGGGCCAGACAGATTGACTGTGGAAGAGATTCACGAGTATGAGCGGCGAATGGGGTTTCAGTAGACACGTGCATCTTGAAGAGAATATGTAACTTATGTCTTTATTACTATTACCAGTTACCGCGAGTCGACCCAGGATGGTCTTTGTCATGTGACGTATAATTTGTTTGGTTGTGCTTGGCATGGTAGACCAGCGTCGGGCATACGGCGAACATTTCTATCGTCATCTCAAACTCTTGCTGTCCATAAAACGATCGTCGTAGATTCTGGCCTATCCCGAGTCTCATTCTCCTTCTTTTGGCCTTTACTTTCGTCAGCCATGACATCCTCCTCTTCTTCCTCCCCGGAAATACAGCCTGCTCCAACTGCAGATGCCCAAGAACGTTTTACTTACAAACATGCAACACACGATGAAGTCCTTGAGGATCTGTCGAGGTCTTATTTGCTGGTTTTTTCTGTCTCTTCTTTCTTATCTTGTCGTAGCCGGTTTCTTTTGAATCTTCCCGATGAAGAGCTTTCGTCGTTGGAGCGAATATGCTTTCAGGTGGAGCAAGCGTAAGCGGATCCGAACCACATTTCCAGCCCGTAGACTTATGCAAGTTGATAGCCATTGGTTCTATGAGGACTTCGTTCGAGAGCAAAATCCAAAGTTCCCGTCCCTGCCGCTCAAGAAGTTCTCCGAGATGTTATTCCATGCCTGTCCTCTATTGCATCAATGGAGCCACGACCATGAGCAAGCGTTCAACACTTTCATGCAGTATAAAACGAGAGTTCCTGTTTGCGGTGCAATAATGTTGAATGAGACTTGGGAGAAGGTCCGTTGTATGTGCATGGTCTCTCCTATCTTAATCTTTCGTCCCCCAGTGTCTCCTTGTGAAAGGGTGGAAATCATCCTCGGGATGGGGCTTTCCAAAGGGCAAGATAAACGAGCATGAACCCCCTCATGAGTGTGCGATTCGCGAGGTAAGATAACCATTTGTTGCAATAATGTGCCACTCTCCATGTTATTGGTAGGTACTGGAAGAGACGGGCTATAACTTGGTAGGGCAAATCAGCCCCGCAGATATAATAGAGATGTCCATAAAGGAGCAGCTTATCTCCTTGTTCATCGTTCCGGGGATCCCAGAGGATTTTTTGTTTAAAACTCGCACCCGCAAGGAGATCAGTGTATGTACCAATGGTATCGTTAAGAGGACAAACATCTAATCGAATCGTCAGCGAATCGAATGGTTCAGGCTGACGGACCTACCCACATGGAAGCGTAATAGGGCTGCCCCCGGCAAATTCTATTTGATCTCTCCATTCATTGCGTATGTCTTGAGTAATATTTATTCAAAACACTACTCAATGCCCAACAGAGCTTTGAAGGCGTTTATTACGGCAAGGAAGCCTAAAACTTTGGAGTCTAGGAATCGCAAGTCTACTGCCTATGTGTCGGGTGACAGAGGTACACAGGAATCAAGCTCATCGTCTGCTGACACTCGTGAACCACAAACGCCTTCACCACAATATAGCGAGGCCATTCCGATCATTGACGACCATACAAGGCATGAGTCGGATGAGGCACTTGTCGAACCTTTAGATCCACACTTTGCTCGTCTGCTAAATTCATTGTCCATTTCAGCCTCCAAGAATGTCGATCCAAGACCACTACCTGCTGTCCACAGAACTTCCCCTTTACCGAAGATCTTTTCGCCACCTGCTCGTTTACGGACTCCAGACTGGTCCTCTCGTGTCCCCACGTTCAGCGAGACGCCCGTCATTCCTAAGGGTCAGCATATCTCAGCTCAGGGTCCCCACAGTTGCGAAAAACGTTCAGACATAATGCGCCCCAGACACCCCGAGCTGGCATCTCGAGCGGATAGTGACTCTAGCGACCCATCCGTTACGAATTCTACTCCCCCACCGTCGTCCTCCGCAACTCCGGGACGAAAGCCATTGAAGTCTACCCGTCGCAGCTCCAGTATTGCCGACATTTCCCCTTACCTATCTCGTCCAGCTGAAGTGCCTGCGTCAGGAAAAAGACTAAAACAATTGGCACTTCTGGAATCCGTGGCGGATGAATCGTCGAAGATGACGCCTACCGTTATCAACAGGGAGTTACCGTCTATTTTTGGTCCAGATTACCGCTCTTCCGACCATCCTGGTCCTTCTTCCTCCGTGCCTCCCCCAACAGCATACACTAATCAGGTCAACCTTCGGGATCTATATGAGTCGGTCACGTCAGTGCCTTCTCTACACTCGGTTCGAGGCGCGAATTTGCCTCCAATCCTCTCTCAAGAAGACCCCGTGTTGGGAGATTCGTTTCAAGCAAGACCCCGATCCAGCCAACTTGATCCTACGTCCACCTATCTGGGAGGTTTCCCCACACGCAGCTTGAGGAATCAGAACCAGGTTCTGTCCCTCCTAGGTGGCCCAGCCCATGTTCTTTCACCAATAAATTTTCTTCAACCTACGTCTCGTTCTCAGACCCTTACTACAGGCCACCCAGTTTCTCCCCCATTACATTCATCGTCTCAGATGAACACTGTCCACTCTATTTATCCCTACTCTAACACACCGGACCATGCTGTACCCATTGCACCTCTTCACACCTTCCGTACTCCTCGCGATCCGCACGCAATGCCTATAGCACCGGCTGTCTTGTCTCCTCAATCTCGACCACCTCTTTCCTCTAGTAGCGTTCAGCTACTTTCCATACTGAACGGAGATCGTGCTGGTGGGTCCCATGTATCCGTTCCTCCCATTGTTCCCCCCTCGAGCAATATTTCAGTTCCCACCGCCTAGACCGCTTGCCCAATATATTTGATGCCCGCATGAATGCATATATTTGCATTACTCTTGGCCATAATATATGGCAGTCCTCTCCTTCGATTGTCTCCCGACTCGCGTAGCCTCAGCCCATTATTCTCAATCAATTGTATCTTTCTCCTCGGTAACGTTTCTGGGGGCCCTGAGCTATGCTCTGGTTGGTTTTCCAACGGGTCAACTGAGTATCCGAACTTTTGCCAGTCTCGTTGTTCCGGTATCATAATCTTATTTTGCTTTTCTCGCCTCCCGTTCGCTCTGAATCGTCTTTTTTTTTCACTTGAACCTACAGTACTAGTATCAGTGTCACGCTCTGTCAAAGCCGTCGCAATACCCGTGTAGTTTTGTAGCCTTTTAACGTGCCAATATCATTTCCGCTTTTGCGGGAAATGCATAGCCACGATGTATCGCACGGTCACGACGGACCGTCCAGAAGGTGGTGCGTTAATTTTTTCACACTTCTATGGACTTCCGCCTTGAAGTTCTCTCGTCTCAATAGCTGACCAAATGTTGAATGGCAGCGGCGTCAAGATTTTTACCGGTATGTCATCTGCATATGTTGGTGCGGAGGTGGTGATAGCGCATGACCAACAGGCACCAGCCACCCAGAGCTGGCGGAGATCATCGCTCGGCGGTATGGCTTCGGGGCACAAGCGGTCTACAGATCCTGAATGTATCCTAGCCTCGGTTTATCTCTTTCGAAAGCGGAAGTGACCAAGAGTGGAATCGGGGAGACCAATGTCCGGATCGCTGAAAGCGTGCGGGAGAACGATGTCTACATCATCAACACGGGGTGTGGTTCTGTGAACACGGCGCTAATGGAGCTCTGCATTATGATACATGCTTGCAAGATAGCAAGCGCAAGACGCATCACGGCGGTGTTGCCGTTATTTCCTTACGCAAGGCAAGACAAAAAAGACAAGAGTCGGGCGCCGATTTCGGCGAAACTCGTTGCAAACATGATACAGAAGTCAGGGTGCGACCATGTCATCGTGAGCGAACTGTTGCATATTTGCCTAAGAGAGGTGATGAAGTTGGTGACAGACGATGGACTTGCATGCATCTCAGATTCAGGGCTTCTTTGATGTGCCCGTGGACAAGTGAGTAGGATGAATCGCGAGACGTTCATCAGACATTGATCATGGGTTCGGTTGCACACACGGCAGCGTGAGCGGTGTCATCCGAAATGCGCGTGTGAATGTTGGCTGATATATTGGCGAGACAGCTTTATGCAGAGCCCTCGTCGATTCTGTATATCCGGACGCACTTTGATCTGAGCCAAGTGGTGATTGTGTCGCCGGATGCCGGGGGAGCAAAGAGGTGAGACGGGGTTATGTAGGAGAAGTGTGGGCTGATGCGGAGTGGGGCAGGGCGACGTCTATCGCTGATCGACTTGGGGTGGACTTTGCACTGTTTCACAAGGAGCGGAAGAAAGCGAATTCGGTGTCGCGGATGGTGCTGGTGGGGCATGTAAAGGACAAGGTTGCGATTCTGGTGGACGATATGGCGGATACGTGCGGGACGCTGTGCTTGGCGGCGCACCACCTGGCGGAGGGGGGTGCGTCAAAGGTGTACGCGATCGTGACGCACGGGATCCTAAGCGGGGACGCGCTGGGGAATGTGGCGCGGAGCGCGCTGGAGAAGCTGATTGTGACGAACACGCTTCCGCAGGGGGAGAACCAGGCGCGGTGCAGCAAGATCGAGGTCATTGACGTGGGGCCGGTGCTCGGGGAGGTCATCAGGCGGAGCCACTACGGGGAGAGCGTGTCGAAGCTGTTCCACGAAGTGCCGTACTAGTGCTTAGTAATAGACTCGATGTAACACGTCTTCGCTCGCCAAGCAAAGTCCAACCGGTCTGTATGTTTTCATAGTCGCACCAGGCAATGCTCTGCGTATCATGTTCACATCCTCGAACAATGTCATACAGAGCACTGCCAGCCCAAAGAACGCCCCAAAGGAGACCGTCAACGTCCTCGGCATTCCCGCAGTGTCCATCCAGAACGGCAAGCTCCAGGTCGGCGACGCGCGCTCCAGTATGTCCCTCCCTTTCTCTCCCTTTCTCCTCCGACGCGCGCTCCAGGCTCGCACCGTTCCTACACCCCCATCAAAACCCTCGGCGACGGCTCCTTTGGTACCGTTCTGCTCTGCGATTGGCATGGAACCCTACCCCCCAATACTCCCCTCTCCCCCATGCAGTGCGGCGGCGGCGCCCGTCCAGAGTGGGCTGGAAAGCGTCTCGTCGCCGTAAAGAGGATGAAAAAGAAGTGGGAGGGCGGCTGGGACGAGTGCAAGAAGCTCAAAGAACTTGAGGTCCGTTCTCCCCCCTCCCCCCTCACCCCTCTCACCATTTTCCTCCAGTCTCTCCGCGCGATCCCGTTCCATCCCTGCATAATACCCCTCTACGACTTTTTTCTCCTTCCAGATACCAAGGAGCTCTACTTTGTTTTCGAGAGCATGGAAGGCAATCTATATCACCTCATCAAAGCGCGAAAAGGCCGTCCCCTCGCAGGCGGCCTCGTGGCCTCCATATTCCGACAAATCGTCTCGGGCCTCCATCACATACATGCATCTGGTTATTTTCACAGGGACATGAAGCCAGAAAACGTCCTTGTCACCACAACCGGTCTTTTTGAATACCGGTCTTTGTCCCCCATCGCACCCCCAACTGCGCTCATAGAGAAAGACGTTGTAGCCATCATCAAGCTGGCGGATTTCGGTCTTGCGCGAGAGACGGCAAGTCCTCCCCCGTATACCGAGTATGTTTCTACTAGGTGGTATCGTGCCCCAGAGGTCCTGCTATTGAGCAGAGATTACTCTAATCCTGTGGATATGTGGGCGCTCGGCACAATCATGGCGGAGCTTGTTAATCTCCGTCCGCTCTTTCCGGGCTCAGGCCAAATTGACCAAATACATAGAATTTGCGAGGTGCTAGGCGAACCTGCCGATTATGGTTTCGATACCAGGGGTCGTCCTTTGGGAGGGGGAAAGTGGAGTAAAGGCCTCAAGATGGCGAAGCAGTTCAACTTTGCCTTTCCCAAGGTAATGCGCCCCTTCTGATTCACCCCTGGTCATGTGCTCACCATCGGTCTTCAGTGTCAACCAAAAGATGTCTTCTCTTGTTTTGACCGCAGCATTCCTCGGAAGCTCATCGAATGCATATCAGACCTCCTCAAATATGATCCAGATGCCCGATTGACTAGCCGACAATGCCTAGAACATCCATACCTCATTGAAGCATTACCTCAGAACATGCCTCCAATGCCCCCCGCTCTGCATACACAAGCCCTACCCACAACTCCATCGAAGTTGCATACGAATGGAGCACCATTCATCACACCTTCTACATCCCCTCGCAGTGTACCCCCCTCGCATTCCCACAACTCCCTTCCAAAATCCCCATACCATACCAATTCAAGTTTGTACCCGCCCCACATTCCAGACGCCGCTTCTTCCCACCGCACTGCTTTTGTACCTTCAATCATCACTTCGGCTACCCACACACCCTCCTCTCACAAAACGACAGAATACGCCAACGACCCTCGCATATACATTCACTCTCCGCTTTCGTCGGACATCATCGAGGAAGTTCGCACAAATGGGCCTACGTGGCTTCCAAACCATGTTCGCTCGGATTCGGATCAGATGGATGTGTCTTCCCCTTTGGTTGAAGTCTCAGAAGACAATCAAGCGATGGACACTCAGACGTCTGCGCCTCCATCCTCGATGGTTGGTCATCTTCCTGCACAAGACACAAATCATACATCTGTCAGCAAGCTCAGCAGATTTGGATCTCTCGGATTTGGCAAGAAGAACTCGAGATGGGGTCTCGGTGTGTTTGGCCACGGAGAGAAGCTACATCAACAGTCCTTGCCCCCTGTGGATGAGATCCCAGGGTCAAGTTCAACTCCCTCTCTCAAGCGTACACAGTCTACAAACTCCGATAGCCTTTCCGTCACCGACGCCCCGCTGGCAAACTCCCGTAAGGACGCGAAAGCCATCAAGAGGGAAGCCGAGCGGTTACAACTCGAAGCGGAGAAGCAGCGTCGCGCACTTGCGGAGCGGTCTCAGCGGGAGCAAGCCCGTGCTGTCATGCAAAAGCGTAATCAAATGCTCAAGCAGACTACTGCGCGGGGCGAGTTCGAGTGGAAATGGACACATTCGGGTAGTTTGTTGAGTGTCAACCAACGACCAAGTTACGACGACTTCGACAAGGGCAAGCTTTCGGCGTCAGGACCGATACGGCAGAACCAGTCCAATGCCAAGGTGTCCTCCCCTACGCTAAACGCGGCTTCTGGGCGATATCTTAAACCCCCAGATACGAACCTACCGTCAAGTGATCGTTGGTTACCCAGAGACGAACGCCTGAGCAAGGTTCGTCGTAGAGACTTCGATGACGACCATTCCATGTCATCATCGGATGTCCATAGCACAGGAAGGATGTCGGCCATGTCGTCTGCTACAGTGGATAGTGATCCAGGTCCCGCACGCCTTCGGCGACCGCCTATCTATGGTATCAACCGAATGACATCTGCCTCCTCGTTGCGGACGGGCCGAACATCTTACGACGACTTCCCCACCTCCGCACGA
Organism: Tylopilus vinaceipallidus; assembly: GCA_038089215.1. NCBI lineage: Eukaryota > Fungi > Basidiomycota > Agaricomycetes > Boletales > Boletaceae > Tylopilus > Tylopilus vinaceipallidus. The sequence goes on from JBBPKK010000010.1 coordinate 64,438, forward strand.
TCGTCAAATTCGATATCTCTAGATCACCAGTTCAACGAGTTTAGTATTCGTGCGTCCGTCGATACCACCTCCTCGGTCTCGGGGACCTCTTCGCCACCACCGATCAACCTTTTGTCGCTCTCTCCTTCGCCCAATTCCTGGATGCATTCTCATAATTCCCACGAATCCGCCAGTCCGGCTCCGTATGTGGTCCCTCCTCTCATCCAGTACCCCTCGTCATCCCATAAATCATATGAATGCAATGGCCAGCTGTATGGTCACCCGCCAACCGACCTAATTGACCCGCACGCCGCGATAAACCCGATATTCAAAGTAGTATGTAAATACATGCCCCCTTATGGACCCTTGTCTGATGGTTACTATTCTCTTCAGACGCCACTGCCGAAATCCCCAAGCGACCACCTTTCATCGCCACATTCTCTCCCCCCTTTTTCGCACCTCGAAGCCGTGGCAGAAGGGGAGTATCCCCCACTATCCCCCATGTCATTTCATTCACCAGAAGATGAATGACGGCCTCCGCACCCTCCCTTGACAGATTTATTGTCCTGGAACACTCGTTCTTATCCCATATACGCGCGTTCGTTGCTACAATCTCCGTGCTCCTGTTGCATCCGCCTGGATTCCATCGTCATCCCCCACACTGACCTCATCTGCAAGTTTACCGCTGATCTCCTGGCGAACCGCTGGCGCTTCGAGGCACCGTCCTCTCTTTGACGCGCAGTATTGTCCTGAGTCCGCCTCTACTTATTTTACTTACTGGCATTCTAGTAGCATACTTAGTCTCATTGGGCATTGTAGAGCGCAGAGTTGTACTTCTATCCATTTGCAATAAACGCCTACGCCGTCGACAATTGATTTCGCTTTGTGGTAATAGTAGGATGTTTTCTGATATATATCTCTACATAGCGTCGCTTGTCTAATCACGATGTACATGCTAATGTTCGTGCCCATGCGGGCTCTGCTCGAACCGAAGACCACTGTCATATTGACATGAGGCCTACCGGATATCATAACAGTGGAACAATTGACGACATACCAGTAACTACGTGTCTGAAATCAGCATGGCACAAGACGTAACGAACTATGAAAAATACACACCCACACGACCGAGGTCCAGGCTTATCCTTGAATGCATGGTGTCAGCAAACAATGGACAACGCCATGCAGCGTACAGGAGGGGAAACGTACCAGGTTGATGAAGATTTTGGGATGCCCAAGGGGGCCCCCTCCTGCCCAATCCGTAAGCCCACCGGCAAGAACGAGGCGACATACGCGGTGCGAAGACCAGACTCACCACCGTCACAGACGGCCTTGCGGCCATGAACGACGCGGACCGGTTCGTTGGCGATCAGCTCCATAGCACTGAGCGGGTTGGGCTGGAGCTCCATGAACGTCTGTTCGAAGCGGGGGCTCGAGCGCGACGCGGGCCGGGGCGTCTGCGACGTCGACCACGTCGTTGGGGAGTTGGGTGCCTGCGCGGCAACGCCAGCAGGCGCTGGCGGAGAAGGTGTATTTGCGGCGGTGGAAGATGCCCTTGTCATTGTTTGCAACTGGGACAGTCTTGTGACAAGCCGACGGCCGAGCATGCTGGTAGTCGTCGTAGTCAGTGCCAACGTCAGCTTCGGGCCAAACGGAACGTGTAACTCGAAAAGGAAATTCCTGCTTCCGTGACAAAATTGGCCAATAAACGCGAACGCCGCTACAGTTTTTGAAAGTACATGGCACGTGCGTCTCTAGTCCATTTCCTCGATTTCGATGTCGTCTATGCCGTCCATCTCGACCTCATCCATACTAGCGCTTCCATCGTGGTTAGGAATGACAGCCATTCTGTTCCGGGGTCCATCGAACCTAACCCTGGCAGTCTCACCGTCGCGAATACGATCAGAAAGCAACATGACGGATAACGGGTTCAGCATCTCGCTCTGGATCGCGCGGCTCAGCGGTCGAGCTCCATACGCGGGCGAGTAACCAATTGAGACAAGGTATTGCTTCGACTCAGCGTCCACGTCTAAGATGATGTGCCGGTCGGCGAGCCTTCCTTGGACTTCCTTCAGCCGCAAATCCACGATCTTGAGTATATTGGCTCTCGACAGCGAACGCTGAAAAATACCAATGTGGTTCAGTATTCCTACAATGAAAATGAAGCACCAGACAGACATATATGATGATTTCATCAATGCGGTTGATGAACTCGGGAGGAAAATGTGCTTGAACTGCACCCATGACCAACTGTTTCGTGTGATCGCTGATCGGTCCCTCGCCCAAGTCCGCAAGGAAAACAGCACCGAGGTTAGAAGTCATGATGATGACAGTATTCCGGAAGTCAACAACACGGCCCTGACCGTCTGTGAGACGACCATCGTCGAGAACCTGTAGGAAAAGGGTAACAAATTCACGGGACGCCTTCTCAATTTCGTCAATGAGGATGATGCAATATGGCTTGCGCCGGACATATTCAGTAAGCTGGCCACCTGCTTCGTGACCGACATATCCTGGAGGTGCACCGATGAGGCGTGCAATCGCGTGCTTTTCAGAGTATTCGGAACCATCAATTCGAATCATGGCATCTGGAGAATCGAAAAGCAACGACGCAAGCTAATGAAATCATGCGTTTTCCCACCGGTACCTCGGGATGAAGATATAAGCTTACTGTTTTGCTTAGCAATGTTTTGCCAGTTCCGGAGGGACCGGTCATGAGAAAGCTTGCAATAGGTCGATTGGCATTCGTAAGCCCACTGCGAGACAGCCTGATCGCGTTTGCTACGGCTTTCACTGCTTCGGGTTGGCCAACCACCGAATCGGCAAGAATTTTTTCCATGCGGAGCAGCTTTTCTTTCTCTGTCGCCATGAGTTTCGTCACAGGAATAGCTGTCCATCGACCGACGATCTCAGCTATATGCTCCGAAGTGACAGTGTCAGTACCAACGTAGCCGCTGACCTCTTCTTCCCGCAACTTTTGCGCTCGAAGCTGCTCGAGCCGGTTCTGCAATTCGGGGAGAGCGTAGTAGCGAAGATCAGAAGCAACCTGGAGGTCATGTCTACACAAGGGCATCAGGGACCACCGCCAAGTCTAGTAGAAAATGTAAACACTTGCCTTCTTTCGGCATCGTCGGCTTTCGCTTTGAGCTCATCAATCTTCTTGCGAACATTATTGACCTCATCACCACGCATCTTCTCAGCTTCATAGGAAGCCTTGAGCGGTCTGAGTTCATCATCAGTCTCTGCCATCGCCTTTTGGGCAGCAGCGAGGCGGTCCTGGCTCGCTTGGTCCTTCTCTCTCTCCAAAGCATGTATTTCCACCTCGAGCTGCAGCTTCTGATGTTGGAGCTTATCGATGGCTTCTGGAGCGGTTTCTCGAGCCACTCTCACGCTGGAAAACAGGCAGAAGCGCTCGCAAGAGCGTACGTAGAGTGGTGGCGGGGCTCACCTAGCACAAGCTTCGTCGACGAGATCTATCGCAGCATCGGGCAATCTTCTCGATGTCAAGTAACGGTGAGCAAGGGTAGCCGCAGATATCAAAGCCCCGTCAAGTATCCTGACACCATGATGGACCTCATACTTTTCCCGTATGCCTCGAAGGATGCTGATAGTCTCCGGAACAGTGGGTTCATTAACGAGCACCTGTGCGAACCTTCGTTCAAGTGCTGCGTCGGTTTCAATATACTTCTTGTATTCAGAAAGCGTTGTAGCACCGATGCAATGGAGCTTTCCCCTCGCCAGAAGAGGTTTGAAGAGATTAGCAGCATCCATGCCACCGCCTTCTGCACCTCTCCCTGCCATGATGAGGTGCAACTCGTCGATGAACAGGATGACGGGCGTTCCATCATCAGAAGCCTTTTCCACCTCATGGAGAACACACTTGACTCGTTCTTCGTATTCTCCTTTGTACTTGGCTCCTGCCATGAGTGCACCCATGTCCAAAGAAAAGAGACGTCCGATGAGGGATGCGGGAACATCCCGGTTGACGATGCGCTGTGCAAGTCCCTCGGCAATGGAGGTCTTACCGACACCAGGTTCGCCTATGAGAACGGGATTGTTCTTGGTTCTACGGCGCAATCAACGGACCGTCGGAACGAAACGACAAGGAAACGACACCTTCTACACAGAATGCGGACGACCCTCCTTATTTCGTCGTCTCTCCCGATAACGGGATCAATCTTGCCCTCTCGAGCTAACGCGGTCAGGTCGATGGCATACTTTTGGAGCGCATCGAACCCTTCCTCTGCGTTCCTGCTGTCAATATGCCTGTCGCCCCGAAGCTGCTGAATAGCCGTCTTCAGCACCGCCTCGGTGAGCCCCGCTTCCTTGATGACGGACGCGATGGAGTGGTCTTTTATGAGCGCGAGGAGAAGGTGATCTTGCGCAAGATATGCATCGTGCATGTTTTTCTGTTGTTCCTGGGCCGTGTTCAGGACCTTGAGTGCAGCGGTGCTGAGCGTGATTTCATCGGGAGGTGGTGACTGAGAGGGAAACCGGACGATGAGCTTCTGTAGACCGCGGCTGACGGGTGTCTAGCGCCAAGTCAATTGGTGACAAGGGGCCGAACGGGAATCAGGGTGCTGACCGGATCGCCACCAGCGCGTTGGATCACGGACGCAAAAAGAGGTGGAGGAGCACGTCTTGGTCCTGGGAGAGCAGGGCCGGCAGCTTCCCCCTCGTTGAGGAGGACGAAGCCGAGATGGGCTGGATGGACTGCGAGAGCGTTGACCAGGGCGCATCGCAGCAGAGAAGGACGCTCACCTTGAGCGTTCGAGTAGTCCTTGGCGAGCTGGACGGCATCAGCCAGCGACTGCCGCGTCTTGTCAGTCAGACTGTCCAAGTTCATGGCCGTTTGGAGGAAAAGGGGCCTGCGGTACCCCTCGCGGCCTGGTCACGTCGCGCGATGTTCCACACCACCTGGCCAGCGGATTCGGTCGAGTTTTGCCCGCACGACGGCCTGCAGGACATCGTTGTCTGCGGGACATATCACCTAGAGCCCGCCCGTGACATACTCGGCGGCAGCGCCGATGGGGTGGTACCGAGCGCCGTCCAACGTCGACGCGGCCAATGCCTCGTTTTCCGGCTTTCGTCGACCCACGGAACCGCCTTGTGAGTACGGATCCCGCCCGCCAGAAGCCACCTCACGCTCAGCATCAGGTCGCAACTCCAGGCGATCGACTCGCCAGCGGTGCTCGATCTGAAATGGTACGTCACTGTTTCACGCACCAGACCTTGCCACGCACGTCATCAGGTCTCACCAATCGCCCACGAGCACGCCCATCTTGGGCGTCGCCGACTCGGAAGGGAACATAGCGCTGCACGAATGGCAGGCTGACGAGGTCCCATTCCCACCAACCCTGCCAAGACGTTCGTAATGACAGCCCTCGATCAGAACAGGTTAGCTTCGATCCAACGCGTGTCCTGCGCGCCAGACACCCTCTGTCTCTCCATCGACTGGTCAAACCGCCGATCCCCAACAAGGTGCGCTTCCTCACCAATGAGGAGTCCACGGAATGACAGGCGTCATCGCAGCGGCCTCGGCAACCTGATCGTGTCCCTCTCGGACGGGTTTCTCTCGCTCCTCAGACCACATTCCCAAGGAGAACTTGTCGTCTCTGACAGGTGGCACGCTCACGACCACGAGCCGTGGATTGCGGCATGGAATTACTGGGACAAGTCCGTAATTTACTCGGGTAGCGACCGTTTCTTACACGATTTCTTCTCATGGCCTCTGATTCATCAACCAGGCGGGGATGATCTCCAAATGAAAGGCTGGGACGAGCGGTCAGGCTTTAGTCGACCCTTCTTTGTCAACAAACGGTATGGCGCAATGTAAGTAACGAGCGTCAACTGAGCAACACAGTGGCGCAGGTTTGACGCGGGGGTGACCACGATTCAAAGTCACCCGCATATGGAACACCTGATCGCTGTCGGCAGGTAGGCTGCGTTCCGCCGTGCTCTGGACACATGCTGAAGGTGTCGCAGTTACGACAACAAAGTTCGCCTGTTCGACACCCGAAAACCCTTGCAACCTCTCATAGACGTAGACGTCGGAGGTGGGGCCTGGCGTGTCAAGTGGCATCCGTCTGCTCAGCGCAGGCACGACCTTCTCGTTGCGTGCATGCACGACGGTTTTAAAGTCGTCCACTTCTGCCCTTCGGATAGTGGGTTGGAGACATGTTTGCTCACCGATGGCGCTACCCATGAGATAACGAAACGCTTTGATAGACACGAGTCTCTTGCTTATGGGGTCGATTGGTCCTTCAAACACAATGAGGATGGAAGGGATACTCTGATTGCAAGTTGTTCGTTTTACGACTGTGCACTACATCTCTGGAGCGGGTGATCGGAAACCGTCATGCTGTATCCATTACCTTCGCACATGGGTAACAAGTATCGGCCATATCTAGTGGGGATCAAATTTATTGACCATAATTCGTGTATGGATCCGCGCGCGTTGGAAGGTGATCGCACCCGGGTAGGACTGACACAGAATGAGTGGGGTCACTCACTCCTCTACCCCTCGTGCCTTCTCACAGCTTCCATCTCGCCCTGTTTACCGTTATGCTACTTCCGAGCGAACCCGAAAGCCTCCAAACGTTCCCCGCAGCCGTCTGGAATTCGCGCGCGTCTGTCGTGAAACAACATTCTTCGGGTTTCCGATACATCGATCTTGGGGACCACTTTTCCGCTTTCCAAACCTTGTTCACGGCAATATTGGATGCATCCAAGCTACTCATACGAGATGGATGCCGCACCGCGATGACAATCCTGCAAATCAAGGATTTGGAACAGGAGCCTGCGCAGCGCCGAATATTCGAGGGATATAAACGTGCCAGTACATTTATACTAGTGACCGGCCAGCCTGGCATCGGTACATTTAATATGAACCTTCAACCTCTTTATATTGCTTATAGCCGCAAGGAAAACACTGTTTATTTTGTATGCACTCGTTGAGCGCCTCGCGCAACATCATCCCGTTGCCATCTAGCATCTAGGTGGTGAAGGGTACTATGTTCTTTTTGAGGACGCCACGGCGACCGTCCATCCTCGTTCTGAATCGTTGAAGCACAGACCTGAGCTTGCAATGTGGGGATTCTCTAACTCGAACCAGAACGTTAAATTTTCTCATCCCGCCTTCTTTACTTCACACAATCTCCGAGCTTTCCAGACGACTTTGCCGAGAGGAGACCATTGGAAGGAATGGAGCAAGCAAAACAAAGTTCACTGTTACATCATGGATGTCTGGTCCAAGACGGTATTGTCAGACTAGGGTATACGATCAGTCTTTGTTCAGCAGGTGCTGATGAGATTTGTATAGCATTCTATGACTATAATGCTGAGCGCATTGAGAAACTGATGAGCCTCATGCCAGTGAGCGGCGTTGGTGGCATTCCACAGACACTCGACACATACCTCTCTGTGGATTAATCGGAGGTGCTGAGTGATTATCGTGCGCATCTCACCAAAATCATTGATGATTGCAAGAAATTTCTTGAAGCAGGTAAAGAACTTGATATCACTGTTCGACCTATCCTCCCCTTTCTTTTCTATCCGACCACTTAGCCAACCACCGGAGCGCAACTATTTCGGGCATGTCCACGTCATTCCCATATTCACCATCATTGAAATATTGGGTGTTGCGCTCGCAAGGCACAAGTTCACATATGATGCCAGCTGATCCACGAGTTGTGGGATTATCTATCAATGCAGCAAGAAAACTTTGCTGAATCACTACGTCCTGTTCCATGGGCTATCTTTTACTAGGTGCCAAGTGAGCTGCCATTGGGTGAACGGTGCAGGGGGACCCATCCAGTTACCTCGAGATATCACCTTCCCCCCCAGTACACTCGACACTCTCTGCACACATTCTCCTCCCTATTACTGGGTTGCGCCACCATCTTATCCAGGAATAGACAGAATCCTTGTGCTTGGTACTGGCATTTTTGCATTCCAGGTCACCATCAGTTTTCGCCACAAGTCGCCCCTTGATGGAATGCAAGACGTGCCAAAACACATGATGAAGGCACCAGCTGAACTGAAGAACAGACTAAGGCCGCTCTGGTGGAAAGTCGTATTTGCAGGGCGCAGGTGCAGGTGTGGTTGAGAACTTGGTTGCGGCCTATTGGGCAACATGAGTTAGCTTCCCTGAGACGAGCACAAACCTGACACTGGCAGTTGGATGAGTTCATCTGAGTGCGAGCAGTCGGGAAGACCCCGAATTCCAGGAAGAACAGTTCTCATGGGTACTGATGCATTTTATTGACATGCTACATTATATATGTACTGACTTCATTTCCAGCCTGGGGTTCTGGAGACAATGCAAATAAAATTTGATGCAGCTGATGCCATGGAGGTCGATGCTCCATGAAAAGCGCACCCACTCTGTTCACCCCGGTTTATGTACGATTAGCGCGTGTACGCGACAATTTTTACTGTGTATGGGATTGCTTTGCACACACGTACTGTCCAGCTTGCTCATGTCCACCAACAGCATCTTGGTCTGGTAGACTACATTGCCCTTGGCCCAGCCTCCAACTCCAGCTCCACATCCACATCCATCGCAAAGTTGGACTGCTGCATGTCCGTCCGCATCTCGCCTGAGACAAGGTATGTCGGCACGGCTGGCACGTTCATGTCGCACACGCTGTCGTGATAGCGTTTCAATTCGCTGTCTCGGGGGATGAACGGCAAGGAAATCAAGTCTGTTTCGAGAGCATCCTCACTTTTCAGCACTGTTGATGTGCATTCTGAACTCGCGGCTGAGCAACCGAAAGGGTCACCTGCAGGCGTGGTGAGAAGGCTTCTGTCGAGTGGAGGAGAGCGTACGATGTTGGGGTTGACAAGACACGAAGCAATCTGTCCTGCGCTTTTTCCAAAAGCCAGCATTGGGTCCATTCATGACGAGAGCCAACGTCCATCTTGACAACCCTCTCAATGACTCCGGCTGGTGGACAGAAAACGTCAACAGCAATGCCAAAGACAAGACGAATGTGGTGCTGCATCCCCGCAGATCAGGGGCCACGTCTCGAATCACAGCGCGTAGGCTCACCATTCCGCAAACTGGATCACTGGGTGTCTACTGCGCAACCATTTTTCCGGTATCGCTGTCCGTAACGCTTTGGGCAAAACGTAAAGTGCCATCTCCCCCCTCCTCTTTGCATTCTCAATCCAGATGCTCGCCCCACAGACAAGCGAACCAGCGAGGATACCACCGGAAGGACCGTCCCACATGTCGTGCGATGTCTGGGGGAAGAGTCGAGCCAACACAAGAGTGCGTGTAAAGCAGACCGCGAACCAGAACGAGGAGAGGAACGCAGAGAGAAAGGTCGCACTTCGAGTGGCCGATAAGAGTGCGAATAACGCGCGACGGGAACGCATGATTGAACTCGGCCTGGTAAGAAGAAGGGGAAGGAAATGGACCTGGAGAACCTGGATGAGACGCGGCAGAGAATGTGCACAAGACGCGACTGACAGGTAGGTAAATGACCAGTGCTTCAGCAAACGCATACACGGCCCTGATGACGGCGTTGGCAGTGCAGCTACTGCTCAGCCCAAAGCGTGCGCCAATGCCGTCATGCACGAGCTCGCAGGGCAACCCTCCAACTCCGCTTCGTCCATTAACTCCTAGCCGCCTCCACACTTCATTGGCGTAATCACTCCCATATGCAGGCAAGACGGTAGGGTCTCCCCACGATGCGGACCCTCCAAGTTTCTTGGCCAAGGGGGCGAGGATGTCGCGTTTTGTGGATGAAGCATGAATATACGACCACTTGCCATCCCGGATAGCACGGAGGACCTCCAACAGTCTCTTGTCGACGTTGGCAAGTGAGTTTATCCTGAGGGGCATCGTCATGTCGAGGCTATGGAAATGATTGTAGAACCATACCATTTCAGATAAGAACGGGGTAGTCTAGCAAAATATAACGGGTCAGACAGGCCATGAACCTAGTAACATTATACCTCTGGGGCTGGTAGAAAAAGCACCACATGATCCTTTGGCAAGAATGAGCCACCGGAGCACCGTGAACGTGGTGTCACGAACCTCGCAGAACTGACCCAGAAAACAAATGCATCCAGACGCATCACGACCTTGTTTTTCCACTCCTTTGCAAGTTCTTCGGACTGCTTGTCGAGTGCCCTGGTGTCAGGCAGAGTAGAGGTGGCACCATTGCGCCCAGGCTGCCGCGCAGCAATCTTCCGTGACGTTTGAACGAGGAACGCCTGTACCGATGCGTCAAGCGCACGAACGAGGAGAAGGAAGCTAAGGTCCACGGTCGGGGACGACCTGGAATGCTTTTTCCATCGCAGGAGAATGACCGCCAACGCCGAGGTGATGGCATTTGCCAGAAATGCGCGCTGTAATCTGGAACGAACGTAGCATAACCAGGCCCGATGGTGGGTATACCGACGCCCCAACACGTCCCAGGATCGTTGCAGGGCTGCACCGCCGGCGACAGCAATCGTCATCGCCGAGGCGAATCCAGTCGGGTGCAATTCCCTGGAGAGTGCGCGCCAAAAGATACTCGCGCGCGTCTTGAGACTCTCTGGGCCGACAGGGAGGGCGGAAATGACTGGCAGCAACACGGGACCGAGGGAGAGAGAGAGGCATAGCGAATATGTACGCAGGGCAATCTGTACAGGATGGTCGGGGACATTGGACATGTCTTTTATGGCTGCAGTAAACATTGTCCTCCATGACGGAGTTGGCTTGAGTGGAGGCAAGGAGGAGGGTGTCATCGACTACCCGAGGTACTGGCGCATGACGGCAAGTAAATACAAAATACAGTCCACAATAAATACACATATATACGCATGCACACCAAGAGAAGTGCCGTCCATCAGTCCACGAGTTTATCCAAGTGGTCGGCGTAACTCCAGAAGTCCACATCGGCGGCGGAGAATGCACGCCCGAGACAGGATTCGAGGTCTCGTGCGAGGCCAGCCTGTTTGACGAGATGGGCGAACTGTGCGCGTGAGTCCGGGAATACAAAAGAATCAAGAACAGCCTTTCCCTGGGCCGCAGGGGTGTTCGAATTAGTCTGCATGGATCAAGGAAGCACACGTACGTGGTTTCTGAGGATGATGGTGAGATGTGGCAGTGGAGGGGGACTACCCTCGGGAACGATGCCGGAAAGACGTTTTTCGAGAGGGGTTTGGGAGGGCGACGAGGAGACGTCGGATTGCTTACCCTTTCCCTTTATGTCGGAAGCATGTGCGTAGGGACCGAGCCACGTTCGCCAAAGCTCGAGTTTACGGCCGTCGCGTCCGAGCTGCTTGAGCAAACGGTGGACGCGCTGCCAGTCGCGTTCAGTTCCGTCCCACATGTGGGATACGTGCTCCGAGTCCAGGAGGGAAGGTTCGGAAGGGAGGCGGATGAGGGAGGGGGTAGAAAGGGAACGCGAAGGATCACGATTGCAGTGAGAGTGGTTCGCGGGGCGCATCATGAGCCTGACCCAGCGCCTGCGCCTTACCCATGCACCGGCCCCGAGTCTGCCCGCTTTGGCATGCCAGTTGGTACCACGAAAGGCCCAGTTGTACTCGAAACCGTCGTGCTGGACCTCGCCACGGTCTGTTCGCATGTCGACCATCCAGGCGGTGGAGACCCAACGCCAGGTGCCGTCGGGGAGGGGATAGTTGTTGAGGGAGAGATTTGGGCAGGTGACGCGGGACTTGTTGGGGGTGGTAGGTATTGTGAACGGGTCAGGATCGGAGGGGAGGAGGGAGAGGGGAGAGTAAAACGGGGTGGAGAAGAGGGTGATGCTAGAGGGGCGTGAGCAAGGGGGGGAGGAGGCGCGAGGACGACGGACCCCCTCTGGTTCTCGTACAAGACAGCCCAGCGGTAGAGGATGTTGGCGTCTTCGGGGACAGGGAGGTTGGCGTGGCTGATGAGGATGTCGTCTGAGTGGCTGTCCGGGTCGGGGAGGGTGTGGGGCTTGGGGGTGGATTTGGAGGAGGGAGAGGGGAAGCGAGGAAAAGAGGAGCGCTGGAGGAGGCGGCGTCGAGCGGGGTCTGCGGCGGCGGGGTCGTCTGCGCGCATGTGATGGGGGAGGGCCATGTCGGAGTAAGACAAAAGGGGAAAGACGGGTGTGGGAGCAGGCATGAACATGTTCCACCAAGTAGCACGTCGCTGGGGAGGGGCCAGGCTGGCACAGCGACGGAGATACACGCTCGGGAGGATGTGCCCATCGTGCGGGGCGGTGCTGCCGACCGCGCTGCCCGTGTGTGGCAGGTGCAGACACATCGGGAGGGTCGAGGACGGGGTCACACACCACGAGCTGCTCGGGCTGCCCTACGGGCCGAACCCGTTCGTCGTCGACGGGGGCGCACTCAGACGGGGCTTTCTCGAGGCACAGCGACTGTGTCACCCCGACGCGTGGGCGACGCGGAGCGAGGTAGGCCAACTAGTCTAGGTGTCTACGGGAACTGAGCAGTACGCTAGGAAGACAAGGCGGCCGCTGCGGCTGCGTCGAACGCGGTGAACACGGCGTACAAGACGCTGCAGTCGCCGATGGAGCGGATCGGGTACGTGCTGGGACGGAACGGCAGGGAGGTGGGGGAGGGGGAGCAGGTGGAGGACACGGGGCTGATCGTGGAGGTGATGGAGGCGCGGGAGGCGGTGGAGCGGAGCACGGGGGAGGAGCTGGCTCGGCTGAGGGCGGCGAACGAGGGCAAGTGGTGCGGGTCGTGGCTGTGTGCGGCGCTGACCGGTCGGCAACCTTGCAGGGAAGATGGCGGCCGCGGTGGGGGAGATCGAGCGCGCGGTCGGGCGGGGCGAGTGGGCCGCGGCCAAGGCGTGGGCGGTCCGGCTGAGGTACTTGGCTGGGATCGAGGACGCGATCGCGGAGAATGCCGGTACATAACAGAGCCAATTTTTGTTCGCTCGTTCACGATGATCAGGCGGTGGTGGTCGTGCACCATGTCCAAGCGGCCCTTTGCCCTCCCACACGACCGGCCAGGCAAGCTGCAGAAGACCATCCCCCCGCCCCTCCAGGGGCCCCTCCACGACGCCCCCTTCATCGAGAACGCACGCCCAAAGAACGCACGCCCCCCGCTCAAGCCCTCCCTGCTCGACAACCCAAAATCCCCCGTCGCCAACTTCGCCGCCCTCGCCTCCGTCGCCCTCGCCTACCGCTTCGCCGACCACTTCGATCCCGCGGCCGGTCGGCGCATCGTCCGGTCCGTCCGAGCCCTGTCTCCCTCGCCTCTCGCTCACTCCCCCCAGATGCTCCCTCACCCTCGACACCACCCCCCACATCACCGCCATAGGCGACCACACCGACAAAAAGACCGCTGAGCGTCTCTGTGCCCTCTCTGCCCTCTACCAGCTCCACGACCTTGGTCTGGTGTGTGTGTCCCCCCTCTTTCCCCCCTCCCCCCACTGACCCGTGTCCAGCTCGACAAGCCCTCCAAGCCTGCGCCCCCTGCCCCCCCGCCTCCCCCCCCGTCCCAGCTCACCCTCTCCGATGGCTCGCTCGTCTCCTACGAACGTGCACGCAGTTTCATGGATTACTACTGTCGTCTCTACGCCTTCCCCAAACCCGACATTGACTACCATCAAATACCGGTCAAGCACGCAAACCCTTCCTGGGAAGCCGTCATGGCCGTCGATGGCCGTCGCATCGGCATGGGCACCGCTCCCACCAAAAAGGTCGCCCTCGTTCAGTGCTACCTCGACGTCACCCAGTACCTTGAGTCCTGCGACCCCGGCCTTTGGCACCGCTACCTTGCCGCAGCAAAGTCTGGAAAAGACCTCGGTCTCGCTCCAAAGGTCACTCTCCCCATTAGCGATACCCTTGCCGACGATATCCTCGACCTTTGTTCCGACATAAAAAAGAGCCTGCTCTACAGGAACAGGCCTGCCTCCGACCGTCCCTCTGCGGCTCCTCTTCCGCCCTCCCTCCCTCCTTCCTCTCCCCGCTACCAACCTCCTCACTTGGCTTCCCGCCTCGCCGCCAAGTCCGCGGACCTCGAAAGGAGACGACAAGCCTATCTCCATGATCCTGCCACCAACAAAATGCGTTCCGGGCGCGCTGGCCTTCCCATCTACACCCGTTCGCACGATCTCCTTGACCACATCGCCGGTAACGACGTCACGATCTGCATGGCAGCAACTGGTTCTGGGAAAACGACTCAGGTCCCTCAACTTATCCTCGACGACTATATCGATCGTGGCCAGGGCGCACACTGCAACATCATTTGCACACAACCTCGCCGTCTCGCCGCACTCAGTGTCGCGGACCGCGTCGCAAAGGAGCGCGGCGAAGTGGTCGGTTCCGGCTCTGTTGGCTACAGCGTTCGCTTCGAGTCAAAACCGCCCCAAGAGCACGGCTCCATCACCTTTTGTACCATCGGTGTCTTGCTCAGGCGCCTCCAGTCTGCCATGTCTGATGGCGGCCTCGCAGCCACCAAGCTCGATCAAGTCACCCACATCTTGGTAGACGAGGTCCACGAACGGGACGTCGACACCGATCTCCTCCTCGTGGTACTCAAGCGTCTCATGGAAGACCGCAAAACACGCAACATCCCTCTCAAGGTCGTGCTCATGAGTGCTACCATCGACCCACGGTTGTTCCAACAGTACTTTCCTGATCCGGCCGGTAACCATGCCAAGGTGATCGAGATCCCCGGTCGTACCTTTCCGGTCGCGAAACATTTCTTGGACGACTTTGTTGCCGACATGAAGTCGCAACCTCGGCTTGGCTGGGTGTTTAACGAGGAATCCGTCTCCAGGTACCTCGCAAGGGAAGAGGCGTGTGTCCAGCAGCACACTCTCCCCTCCCTTCCACCGTCCTCTCACCAGCTCTTGTTGACCGATGACGAGCTGGAATTGCCCGCCCCCCTGGTGGCTGCCACCGTCTGCCACGTCCTTCAACAATCTGATTCCGGCCATGTCCTCGTCTTTTTACCGGGTTGGGAAGAAATTTCGTCCGTGCAACGATTTTTGTTGGATGGTAGGCTTCCACTCGCTTTCGGAGATCAGACAAAGTACAGCATGCACGTCCTACACTCGACGATACCCCTTTCCGAGCAGCAAGTCATTTTCGACCCCCCTCCTCCGGGTGTTCGTCGTGTCATCCTTGCGACAAACATTGCCGAGACCTCAGTGACAATTCCAGACGTGGTCTATGTCATCGATACTGCCAAAATCAAGGAGTTGCGGTTTGACCCCGATCGCCACATGTCTTCCCTCGTCTCCGCATGGGTTGGCACATCGAATCTCAACCAGAGGGTCGGGCGTGCGGGCAGGCACCGGCCAGGAGAGTACTTTGGTCTCTTGAGCAAGACGCGCGCTGCAGAGCTTCACCCGCATCAGACGGTCGAGATGAAGCGCGTAGACCTGAGCAATGTCGTCATGCATGTAAAGGCTCTCAGCTTTCCAGGAATGGAAGCCGAGGAAGTTCTCGCGGCGGCCATTGAACCTCCTGCAGCCGACCGTGTCGCGGCAGCCATGAAAGCCCTCCAGATGGGAGGCGCTTTGGATCACCGGAAGAACCTCACATCGCTTGGCCGTGTCCTCCTCCAGCTTCCAATCGATGTACAAATGGGCCGTTTGGTCCTGTATGGCGTCTTCTTCCGTTGCCTGGATAAAGCGCTGACCCTAGCCGCGATCCTTACCAACCGAGATCCCTTTTTGTCGCCCATACAACTCAAAGCAGAAGCCGCCGCCGTCAAGGCTACATGGTCTCCAAGGGAGTTTAGGTCCGATGCGTTGACGATACTGAATGCCTACGATGCCTGGCACGAGATGTACCGTAACGGCGAACATGGGCGCGCATCTCGGTTCTGCACTGACAACTTTTTATCCAAATCGACACTGGTACTGATCACCAAAGTTCGAGGGCATATTCTGCAATCCTTGTATCAGGCAGGGGTTATTGACGCAGCCGAAGGCGGGGTCTTTGGTCGAGCACGCGACCGCGAATGGGCGGTGCCGTCTGCACTGAATGCCAATGCACACTCTCTGCCCTTGCTCGCTGCTCTGGTTGCCGTTGCGACGCAACCCAAATTTGCCGTCCGGACGGGTGAGATGACGCTGCGTACCCAGCACGACAAGGTTTGGTCGTTGGTCGTTGGTATGCCATGTCCGCTGATCGAATTCCAATAGACGACATTCATTCATCCGAGCAGCGTGAACCATCGCAAGCACATCAGACCCTTTGAGGACGACGTTTCTTTGGCCCAAGAGAAGCAGATTTATGCCTACGCGGAAAAACGGCAGAATCTTACCGTCGCTGGTCAAACTCCGCAAATGTATCTCATCAACACGACGCGTCTCGACCCCATGACCTATTTGTTGTTTGGCGCAAACGATATTCAAATCACTGAACGCGGTCTCGAATGTGACGAATGGTTGCCCATTGTCGGAAACTTGAACGTCCTAGATGATATTCAGTACTTGAAGACCATGATGGAGGCCTGCATGCTGCGAGTATTCGAGGGAATCCACATGAACCGAATGCGCAGTGGATCCCACCTTGTGGGTATGCCTGCACGAGAGGACGAAGCGGGCGAAGAAATGCTGAACCAAGATCTTTCTTTGTCTTCGCGGGAATTATCGGACCTAGATTCAATCACGCGAGACATCGTCCGCATACTAAATCGCTATAGTGACGAGCGGATGTCCTCACAGTCGGCGGCTAGTTCCCGGAATGCGACACCCATGGCGTCCCCCGCATTCTCTACCAGCAGACTTCCAGGATCGCGGTCCGGATATTCGACACCCTTTGGTGTTGGTTCTGCATACAACTCGCGACCTGGTACGCCAAGTCGGCTCTCGCGTAGTTTCTTTTCATGAACTGGGTGGCATCGTGGACAACATTCATCATAGACACGTATCATTGATTTGAGCATATACGATGTAGTTTAATATCTCGTTCTAATGTGTTCGCATCTAGCACCTAATGAGAATCTGGCTTGGGTCCTCCCTTGACATAAGCGCACTTGGGTTAATATCCCACTCTAACGACTCGCTTGACACGCAGGCCACCAAGGACGTTGGCACACCTCACCCGTCGTTTGGAGACCGCTCTAATAACAGCTAGCAAAAATGGCGGCCAACATGCGTGGTTTGACCCAGGCGAGTCTCGTCCACACGGTCGATGTAGTTTCCAGTTGATGCCGATCTCAGTTCATCGCGGACATCCGTGGTGCACGGGTGCGTGAACTGGAGGAGAAGCGAATAAACAAGGAGATGGCTAATATTCGCAAGAAGTTCAAAGGTCTGACCTCCCCCAGCACCCGCGCGTCCCCTGGGCTCATGGGTCGTCCCTAGACGGAAACCTCGATGGCTATCAGAAGAAGAAGTAAGCCCAGGCGCATCACAGTCCGTTCCACGTCCTCAGTCTGAACCCGTGCTCGTCTGCAGGTATGTTGCCAAGATCATCTTCACGTACATACTGGGCTACAAGGTCGACGTCGGACACATGGAGGCCGTCAACCTCATATCGAGCTCCAAGTATTCGGAGAAACAGATCGTACGGTCTCGAACGGTTTTTGGTCTTGGGCTGCCATCTCACGCCGTCAGCAGGGATACCTTGCTGTTACGCTCCTCATGCACGAAAACTCGGACTTTCTTCGTCTGGTCGTGAACTCGATACGGAAGGATTTGGACGAGAACAATGAGGTCAACAATTGCCTTGCCCTGCATGCCATAGCAAACGTTGGGAGCAGCGAAATGGCAGAAGCTCTTTCGGAGGACGTACACAGGCTTTTGATTTCGCCGTAAAGTTCACTCGTACTCCCCTTGGCAAACCCGGCAGCTTAGCATGCCACAGGACTTCTCAGACGTTTGTCAAGAAGAAGGCGGCATTGACGCTATTGCGACTGTATCGGAAGCATCCTGAAGTCATTCCTGCGGCAGAATGGGCGTTGCGCTTGGTATCCATCATGGATGATCCAGATTTGGTACGTTTCCGAGTCGCTCTTTTGTGCACATACCCAACGCACCCTAGGGCGTTGTACTATGTGTGACAAGTCTGGTCATGGCCCTCGCACAAGATCATCTAGACGCATATGCGATATGTTATACCAAGGCTGTCGATCGTTTGTACCGTGTGAGTACATCATGCTGTCGTACGTTGAAAGACCGAATTCACATTTCTACAGTTGGTTATCCAACATGAGTATGTGGCGACGTATGCTTACTATAAAGTCCCTACTCCATGGCTACAAGTGAAACTCCTACGACTCTTGCAGTATTATCTCCCAACGGGTGCGTGCCAATTGTCCAGAGGATGCATATCGCTCAGCAGAGCCACAGAGGATCCCGCGGTTCGCAATGCGTTGTACGAGGTTCTTCAGACGATCATGAATAACAGTGCCGAACCTTCGAGAAACGTACAACATAATAATGCTCAACATGCAGTCCTTTTCGAAGCCATTGGTCTTGCCATTCATTTGGACACCAACTCACCTCTAGTAGATACGGCGGCTGTTCTCCTTGCACGCTTCATCTCTTCCAAGGAGACAAACGTTCGGTACCTTGGTCTAGACACGATGGCGCATCTTGCAGCGCGTGCAGATTCCCTCGATCCGTTGAAAAAGCACCAAGGCACGATAATCCTGTCTCTGCGCGACAAAGACATCTCTGTTCGGAGACGTGCCCTAGATCTACTCTACAGCATGTGTGACGTCGACAACTCGGAACTGATCGTCGGAGAGCTCCTTCGGTATCTCAAAGTTGCAGACTACGCGCTGCGGGAAGAAATGGTGCTCAAAATTGCCATTCTGACCGAAAAGTATGCGAGCTCCTACAAGTGGTATGTCGATACCATATTGCAGCTTATCAGCGCTGCTGGTGACCATGTCGGCGAAGAAGTGTGGTATCGAGTGGTGCAGATCGTTACAAACACGGAGGACCTTCAGGAGTACGCTGCAAGAGTCGTCTTCGAGCATCTCAAGACACCTGTTGCGCATGAGAGCCTGGTTAAAGTGGGAGGTGAGACTTGCAGCTTTCGAGTGCGTCGTAACGCTGACTGTCTGCAAAACAGCGTATATTTTGGGTGAATATGGACATCTCATCGCAAACGAACCGGGATACAGTCCCGTCGAACAATTCCAAGTGATGCACTCGAAATCACAATTTTGCACATCCCCTACACGGTCTCTACTCCTTTCTACTTATCTCAAATGGGTCAATGTTTTCCCTGAGATCAAGCCTCAACTCGTCAACATCTTTGAACGCTACAGGCACGTTCTTGATGCTGAGCTTCAACAACGTGCTTGCGAGTTCTATGCGCTTGCAAGTCGACCGGACGAGGACGAGATGCTGCAGAATGTGTGCGAGGAGATGCCTCCGTTCCCCCCTCGAGTGAGCGGATTAATGAGCCAGTTGAATCGCAAGATGGGTGACACGGAGGACAAACGGACTTGGGTACACGGAGGAAAGGAGATGAACCTCGAACGCCAAGTGACGAAACGGCGAACGAGCAAGAGCAAAGACGGGATATTAAACACTCCTACTGCACCTTCGGGCAGTGCGGACGCTGACGGCGTCATAAATGCGCTTGTAGGACTTGATCTGACCGCAGCCAGCCATCCTCCAGAGTCCGAAGCAGTGCCACGGCTTACTGTTGCGCCTGGAATTGACAAATGGCTCAACAGGCTGACGTACAGTCCCGAAGGGGTGCTCTACGAAGACGTCCAGATACAGGTCGGTATCAAATCGAGATTCCAGGGCCACATCGGCCAGCTCGCCATCTACTTTGGAAATAAGGTCTCCGCGCCTCTCACCTCGTTCACATCCACCGTCTACGTCAGCGATCCGGACGCGCTCTCCGCCACGTTTGCCAAGATCCCCCCCAATGTACTTGCTCCTCGTACCCAAAGCCAACAGATCCTGCACGTCGAGTGCAAAAAGATGTTTGCGTCGCTTCCCATTCTCACAGTGTCCTTTTTGGCGGGAGCTCACCAATCCATCTCGATACGACTACCAATCATGATCATCAAGTTCTTCGAGGGCGTCAAGTTTTCGCAGGCAGACTTCTTTGAACGGTGGAAGCTGATTGGGGGCCCACCAAGGGAGTCTCAGTCCGTTTTCCCAATCTTATTGGACAGCACGGGTCACGTCGATGTCGCACGCAATCGACAAGCCATTGTGGGCAGTCACATGGCGATCCTGGATGATGTCGACCCGAATCCGAGCAATGTCGTCGGAGCTGGGGTTCTCCACACATCCGCGGAGGGCAAGGTCGGGTGCTTGCTTCGACTCGAGCCAAATCGCGACGCAAAGGTGCGTTGGAATTCAGCTGCTTGCATCATCCGCTTGACGTTAACGGCTGTACGCAAGTTGTGTCGCATCACGGTCAGGAGCACCTCGGAAGACGTGGCAGCCGAGGTCCGGAGGCTCGTGGAAACTGTTCTCAAGGCGGACTCGTAATGGTCATCATTTCGCCCCGACGATCTCGTGCGCTAGAAGTATGTATGGTATACATAATATATAAGCAGCAGTTTGGAAAATAGCGAAAATAACAGGAATCATAGAGTTAAGTTACGAATACATCACGTCTGCTCCGTTATTGGGGTTTGTCATCGCCGAATTAAAAATCCATTGAAAATACTCTTACTCCTTTTACCAGATTCGTCAAATGCCGACGGCGCGTTCGGATTCTGACCTAAGTGCATCGAAGGCGAGGGTGTATCTGTCTCAGCAGACTTGGATATGAAGGTTGAAATTGAATCGGCTGATATCGATTTGGGGCGCAAGAAGCGCGGCCGGCTTAGTGTACGAGACACTCGATCTTCGAGAAACGCTTGTGATTGACAGGAGGACATGTCGGGGACAGAACCTCGTCGATACGCAGCAACGTCACCAGTACATAGATCAGGGGAGAAAAAACTGTCAGGGAGAGGGCCAGAGGGGAACAGAGGTTGATCAGACGGTGAGGGAGTAGTGGAAAGACGAAATGAACTCAAACGAGCACGACCAACAGGAGATGTAGGTGAAGGCGGGGAGTGAACTATTGTGTTTGGGAAGCACAGAGCATCCCACCTTGGAGCGAACGGATGAGATTCAACTGTAGCAAGTTGAGTGACGCGTTGCAGGGCGATGTCTTCCATTTCAAGACATCGAGTACATAGATCAAATAAATGATCAAGATCTTTTTCATCTGACTTGGCCCCTGGTCCAATAAGCCTTGCGCTGCGGTTCAAAGATGAACTGATGCAAGCAAGATGTCTTGGTATATCAAGGACATGGGGTAGAAGGGGAATAGCCTCGCGAGGGAGCGTTGGGATGGTGGACCCTCGTTGGTGCAAGGAGTTCACGACTTTCAGCCGTTGATGACTGAAATCCGAGTGGCCAGAGTGAGGATTGTACGTATCGTGGTTCGGCGTGGAGACAACCAAAAGGTAATCCACCATTGCTGAGAGATTCTGGGTAAGAAAATTCTTGACCCCACGCATGTATTCTTCTTTTTGCACAGTCTGAGTAGCATGCCCAAATTAGCTGTGTGAACGCTATACATGGCCCGCGCCCTTACCACGTTAAGGTTAGCTAAACTCTGTATGACTTTAGCGATCAGCGTGAGGGTACGCTGCACTGTAGTACTGGGTAGCCCTGCGCGATGTGAGTTGGCGCTCCGGCAAGCAGACCTTTGAATTACCTGGCGTTAATCCGAACAGATGTGGATGAAGGATAGCAGGTACGATGAAGCGAAGGAAACAGAAAGCGGAGACGCTCTGCCAAGGTAGCTCTTTATTCTGTATATCCTGCCCATCTTTCTTTTTATACCGATTCTCGACAAGTTTTCGAATATGTTCGAACAATTGGCGCATTTCACTAAAGATTGACTGCATGAGTGAGCAAACTATGTTTTTCGGGTGGCACATACTGAGGGCAATCGCTCCTACAGGCATAGATAGAATCCCACATCGTCTGACACCACTCTACCAGCAGCTCAACACCGCGTTCGACTTCCTTGGAGCCTTTTCCACTTCGATTTGGGTCGACTTCAATAGTTATTTTGTCGGAAAAAATCTGACGAATAATTCGTCCGATGCTCGCCTCCAAAAATTCCTTCCCATAGAATGCCATCGCAAGTTCCATCGTCTTTGTAAATATTGTATTGCCCCGAAACAGTGTGGTGTGTGCTAGGCAAGTCAGTCCTGTTAGATATCTTCGGGATGCAAGATCGGTCTTACAGCTGGGGGTGCCGTCTACCTCACGATCAGCATATTCTATGATATGTTCTACCAAAACGCCCTTGGCGATGGCGATGAACATCAGCTGTTCGGACAAGTTGCGCAACTGTAGTTTGCGCTCGAAGTCATTCATCCACTCCAAAACGTTACGCGTATTGAGCACCTAAAGAACGGGACAATTGGTGGCCCAGCTGACCTAGATGGCAGCTCAATGTCTCACCATGAGCATGCCAGAATAACTGGAGTGGGGGAGAATAATCTCCCTACGACGAAAGTTGAGCGGCACTTTGATAAACACAATTCCTGAATAACTCACTCTTGTACTTTGAGCTTCATGCGTATCTCACCGACCTGAATACCTGTCGAAATACCACTTGGCTGTATGACCGGAAACCATCCTTCCACCTCTTCGCTTCTGCGGAAATTGGTGAGCGCAATGCGGATAGAACCAAAGAGCATCGGTTTCAGGAGCCGCTTCTCCCTCCACAGCAAAAGTTCAAGAGCTTCAAAAGGAGGTAGATCTGCGAACAGAAAGCTCTCGTGCCAGTCCGGGGAACCTATGCCCTTCGTCACGGTCGTTCGGCCATAAATATTGTCATTTATATGGATTTCACAGAACACATCCATGTCGATGGGGTCTGACTCTATCTTAGAGTCTTCACCAAGAGTCGAAGACCTTGCGCTAGCATCGACAAAGGGCTTATGGTTGCCAAGGTTCCGACCTTGCATCACAGTGAGCTCGACTTGCCGCCACATGCGATACAGTCCACCATCTGAAGGAATGCGAGGTTGACCGTATACCTCGGCCCTAGCATAGGACCGAAGCAGAACGAGCCAAGTGTTGCAAGCATCTGTGTCACCCAAGTGAAGGTATATATGTTCAGAGCCGGGACCGGAACTCCACCGTTGTCCACTGTGTTCTTGTGATTAACAAAGAGGGGGAAGAAAAAAAGAGGAAACAGTACCCGGCAGAGGATATCCCGATGCAGTTCTTGCGGAGAAATAAGGACGGATCAGCATAGCGAATGTCGGTGTGATTGAGCATATGCAAGTATACTGTCTGGTATAGAATTGCCTCCTTGACTACTTGTCAGTCAAACGGGGCATAGGATACTCGAGGAGGCCATACATCGACATAGATATTCAGGAGACAATTGTCGTCTTCGTCCAATATCTTGCATGTTGCTGACCTCCACTGGACATGATGGGAACGAGAGAGTGACATCCAACTAGATTTCTCTGCAAGGAGGCTTAGTGTGCCTCGAGGCATATGTGGTGCAAACGGACCTTTGACCTTCTTGGGGACATCCTCGAGCGATTTACGGAGCTCCTTACGATCGGCTTTGCGGCGTGAAATGGCGGGCTAGGGAATAGAATGGTGAGAGACACGGAAGACAGAAGGGCCCCAAGACAACCTTGCGCAGCCCCAGGGCGGCCGCGGGGGGGACATAGAGCTCAGCAGAGACGATAAACTCGCGCAGGACGACCTCTTCGGGGATGCGGGGCTCTTTGGGCAACATGGCAGAACGGACTGAGGAAGGTCATCCAAGCCAGGTCGGAATGCGGTGAATCGTCGGAATCAAACAGATCGCTACTATTTCACGCCCGATGCCACACACGTCTGGTATAAAACAGCCCCAAGAAAGGTCCAGTGGTATGCAGTGAGATGTAAGTATCAATATATAGGAAATCAGCTCTATCGCAACGAAGAAGGAATGCGATCGAAGACAGTAACATGATGACAACACGAAACGATAGATATAAACTAGAATCTAGAGTGATGCGTCGAAGTGACGCTCCACAGCAGCGTCCGAGTTAGAAAACGTCTGAAGAGACCATGTCGCTTCACTCCTGCTTGAGCCTGCAATACGTGTGTTACGCGAGGTGACAAACATCATGACATGATCATACCCTGTCGTGTTGGCATGTCCATTACCATTAGCAACGGATTTCTTCCCCTTTACAGGCTTCTGATATGTCTGAATGTAAAAGTTGATGAACAGCACGAGGTAGGACGAAAGAAGCCCGCATCCAAACAATGCAGCTGTCTCCGTTCCAGCGCAGTTTGCAACATGAGGGAGATGTGGCCAACGGGAATGCGCAAAATGTTGATAGGCTATACTGGACATGAGCACGGATCCAATTCCAACATCCTCTGACCACACATACTGCCAAAGTAGACAATGAAAAGGTCGATAACGAATTGGGTAATTTGCATACTGGTCAGGTATTTTTTCCACTTTAAAGCTACATGAGATAGGCAGGAACAGCGATAACTGCAGACACACCCAAATCCTAGCACCACCAGCCGTCGCATAATAGTAGTAATCTGTCTTCTGCTTCAGCAGATGCACGCGTACTCCACCCAGGTACTCACACATGATGACATGGACTAAGAGGTTCAAAGAAATAACGACCCATGACTGAGGGAAACATTGAGATATGAAACCGGCCAGTGACACACGGGCTTACAATGCTCGTCTTGCCATTCAGTTGTGAGAAACATAACAAAGCAGTTGCAGAGTGGTGGAAGACATGCAGGAAAGCTAAACAAGCGCGTTTGGGTATGGTGCGTTAAGAAAGGACGAGATACTTACCGAGAGGTTTCTTCTTCAACGCCAGAAAGACCGTGTCGAAAAGCTCGACGTATTTGAAATAGTAATTAATCATGTAGTAAAATTCGAGTCTCTGGGCGCTCGACCGTGAGGAGAGAGGAATCAGACGGAACAGAGAGAACCCACTGATGTCCATGAAGTTTCGTTGCACATGGTATTGTACGTGCCAGATTTGAGCCATATCGATGCGACTTCCTCGACCATCAGGGCAAGCAAGAGACCACTCCCCAACGTCAAGAAAGCATTGTGGATGCGGAAGAGAGAATTAAGTTTTTGTGGGGGGCGGTCCCTCATGACTTCCTGAATACCGAAAATGATGACGAGGTAAGCTGCAAGGGTCGCCGACACGACAGGCGTGGTCGAGAGCGGGGTCTTGCCTGGTATATAATGAGTGAGGTGGTAAGGGAGAACATCTGTGGGCAGGACGGTGAGGAGGAAGTCGGCGAGGGGGGCCATGACGGTGGAGGAACAAGTCAGAAAAAATTAAAATTCAACGCGGAGAACGTTATGCGACAATTTCTGTCAACCGTACGAGCGTGACAGGGCAGCGTGTGACCAACAAAATCACGGCGCGCTCGAACCGCCGGCAAAAATCTTTGCACACAACGTGAGTGCCTCCATTAAGTAATGCAGAATTGTTTTTTTGGTGCAGGCCACGTCAGAAGTGTACCAGATGGATCCGGTGTGCCCTGGAACGAGTAATCCAGGGAACTGTACCACAGTAGACTCCCTCTTAACCCACACCCCTCGGGATAGCCTGTGGGTTAGCAGGGAGGCATTACGGTGGTGGAAAACAATTCGGGATGACCCAAAACGTATGGCTTAGTAGGGAGCATGGGTTAAGAGAGAGTCGACTGTAGTAGTGATTCGACGCGAACTCTGGTAATTTAGTCTGTGTAGAAATTTACTGTGACAATTGGCAGGTGACCGCAGCTCGCGCCACTTGATCTCAAGCATTACTGATGAACGAAAGATGGCGATCATCGGGCTTGGATACAGCCAGTCGCGGCGTATACAAAGCGAGCAGCGGGTAATTTGAGAATGTGCAGGCCATGTGGGCGATCATCCGAGGCGGGCCCGGAGCTGCCTGGCTGCCCGGGTGATCACCGGCGGGTCTGTGTGTGGTGTGCGAAGAACTACTCGGGAGATATGCAACTTCAAGTTGAAAGAGTGCCAGCAGGAGACGGTAATGAGATCACGTGAGATGACGACGCTGCGGTTTCCGTGTTTGTCAATGCCCTATTCGCCCGCTGTGCCACGCACTCAACACCAACTCCTCTCGCCACAATGTGGTGGTTGGACCCAGGAAAAGAAGTTTTGAACGTCGTACGCATCCATTTTGACCTATCCACTTCACTTCACTTCAAAGCTTCCAGTTGTTCAACAGAATTCTCGCCCCGTATGTTGAAAATCTTGATATGAACCAGGTCAATTATGGAATAGCACAAGGTCATCTTACTCCTCCGATCTTATGCTACTCCTGCGAATACCCTGCTACTCCTAGGTCAGCTCACTTTACGCAACTTACGCCTCAAAAGAGGTGTTCTCGACAAATTCAGACTCCCCGTCGACGTTCTCGAAGGTTCACACACAACCAATTTTCTGACGCGCGTTAATGTCTCCTCTTTAGGACATCTCGGGACATTCACGTTGTCCCTCCATTGGATGAACTTGGGCAACCAACCAGTGGAAATACTCATCGAGGATGTCTACCTCCTCGTAGTGCCCTCCGCACAAGATAACATTGATCCCGAAGAGGAGGAGAGCAGGGCTCAGGCCGCCAAGAAGGAACGTCTTGAGAATGCCGAGTTGCTGCACATGCGTGGACAAGCGGAAGCATCATCCGGTGTGTATATTCGCAACTTGTCTTCGGTCGCCCTTTCTACGTTCATCTTGGCTTAGCAGATGCTTCACCTCAGTCACAGGGTCTCTGGGCTTCTCTGACTGCCAAGATAATCAATAATGTGCAAGTCACAATCAAAAATATCCACGTAAGATACGAGGACAAGCTGAGCGTTCCAGGAGTAAGTGTGATCGTTGCGGCCAGCCCTCCTTGATACATACTTCATAGCATCCTTTCGCTGTCGGAATTACCCTTGCGAGCTTTGCTATCCAATCGGTTGATGAGCGTTGGGAACCGGCATTCATCGAAAGCACCGCGGGTGCAATTCATAAAGTAGGTAGCGTCGCAGGGGCTTTGCAGCCTCACTCATCGTCACGTAGTTGTCGAGCCTTCAATCACTTGCTATCTACTTTGATACGGACTCTCCTAGCATGACCGGCTTGCTGCCCTACGAAACCAAGACAAAGTTTATGGAAATGGTCCGTTATTGCTTGTATCTGTCATTTTAACTAACATTTGAAGGTAGATCTCCCATGATGACCAAAGTTCTTCTCATCAATTTATCCTCAGTCCCGTATCGGGAGAAGGCCGTGTAAGTGATGTATTGACCATAACTTATTATGGTCTTACCGAAATCCTACAGGTTGTCGTGAATAACAGGGTAGACGATAAGACACCTCAGTTTGATGTTCACCTATACTTCGAGGAAATCGGTGTAGCCCTGGACGACAATCAATACCGGGACGTCATATCTCTTGTTGACATGTATCATTTCTATATCCGTCAGCATCAAGTAAGCTCCAAGTGTGATGCTATACCGCAGATTGCTGAAGACTCTAGTACCACAAATTCCGACCAAGTGATGAGGACTTTACGAGGAACCGTGCAAAAGCTCGTTTACAATTCGCGGGTTCAGCCATTTTAAACAGCGTCCACGAGCGACGACGTAAATGGACTTGGGCCCACTTTGCAGAACGTCGTGATGATCGAAACAACTATGTCGAGCTCTTTGAAAACAAACTCATGAAAACTCTCCGAGAACAGGTTCGTATATCCTTCGTACCAGTGCATTTTTCGCATTCACGGTGCCCGAATAGGAGGCTGCTTCGATTGCGGACTTGGAACGCAAGCTCTCATACGAGGACATTCGTTTTTACAGGTCTATCGCGCGGTCTCGTCTACGGAAAGATATCGCACAGCGAAAAAGGTTGGAGGAAGAGCGCGCACAGCAACAGCAAGCACGCAGTTGGACGTCTTGGTTGTGGGGCTCCACGGGCTCTGATGTTTCAAAGGAGGATACAGCTTTCGGCGGTCCGATGACTGAGGAGCAACGAAAGCAGCTATACGATATTCTCGATTACGACGAAAAGTCGGCTATTGCAGCTTCCTTCGAAACCCCACGGGATGCTGTAAAGCTACGAGTTGCAGCTGAGCTAAGAAAGGGATCGTTTTCACTGAAGAGTCATCCGAGAGGGATGGTCTCGGATGTTATATCTATGGTCTTTGAATCATTCTGTGCTGACTTTACCCAAAGACCGGACAATTTCGAAGCATCCGTCTCTCTTGGAGGATTGAGTGTATTCGATGGGACCACTAGAGGCACCCTTCATCCCCAGATCGTTCAGGTCAAAAACCCCATAGACAAGCATGCCCGACCAGGAAAGCATGGGGAATCTGACGAGCCATTCTTTTATCTCAAGTTCGAGAACAATCCGCTTGATCAACGAGCGGATACTGCCCTTACAGCCCGCATGCGCCACATGGAGATCATCTATCACCGCGGCTACGTTGAAGCAATCGCGAAGTTCTTGAGACCCCCCGAGAGCCAATTGGAATCGGTGGAGGCTTTACTCGTGAGCAAATGTGTGTAGTACATCACTCGTGGGCTGATTGTGTTCTAGAACGTCGCTAGTCAAACCCTGGAGGGCTTGCGAAAAGAGACTCGAGTTGGTTTGGAGCATGCGTTGCAATCTCACAAGACGATCGATCTGCAAGTAGACATGAATGCGCCTGTTATCATTGTTCCAGAGGAGTACGCATTTTCGTTAATTATTTTGATATTACCTTACGTTCCCACAGCATTACCTCCTTCGAAGGCGGTCACTTGATAATCGATGCGGGACATATTGCTGTGGAGAGCGATCTTGCCAGTAAAGATGCTATGCGCGAGTTGCAAGCAAAAAAGAACCAACCATATAGCGAAGCAGACTTCAGGCGCTTAGAATCGCTGATGTACGACAAGGTGACACTTAAACTCGAAGCGGCACAGGTGGGTTGCTCTCTTGAACGATGGTTTTTTGTACTGATCAACTACAGTTCATCATAGGTACCAACTTGCAAGCATGTCGTGACGCTCTAACATCGAAGAGTGGCGATCACCTTCATCTCCTGGAGCGTACCAATATTGAACTCCAATTGCAGAACTCAATTGTTCCGAGCGTCGTGAACCTTCCCCGATTTAAGGTCTCCGGTAAACTGCCAAGTTTGCATATCAATCTGTCCGATGCGAAGTATAAGACGCTCATACGCTTAATTGATGTTGCAATTCCACAATTTGGTGATGACCCAGAGAAGGGCCACAAGCAAATGTCATCGCCACCGTACATCGACACGGAATCCATGGTCTTGCCATTGTCTACAGGACTATTTTCACCTTCTGGACTGGAATACAACATCGATGACAATCAATCTGAAACTGAGCATGCTTCTGCTAACCGCGACGATATATTCTTTGAGGCCAGCGACGGGACCTCAGAAGTAGTTGCATCGCTCTTTACTGCTTACCTCTCGCTGACATGTACAACAGAACCCCGAACTCCGACAACACACCTTTGAATTTAACTTCGCAGTGGATGATTTACGTGCATCAATTTCAAGGTCGGGCGCAGATGGAAGCGAAAGATCACTTGGATATGTCACCCTTCAACGTTTTCGGCTTGGCTTTGTACTCCTTAAATACAATTTGACCGTGGACGTCAGCCTCAGGTAAGCTTGAACATGATCAGACCAGGTTGTCGTCTTTAACAATTTGCAAAGGTCTTTGATGATGAATGTCTTTCAGGCCAATAGCGATCCGATTCGACTCATCTCATCAGATTATTCAGATAACGGTAGTGACAAGGACCTTCTGTCGGTCTCGTACCTGCGTGTCCAGAGAAATTCCCCGGAGTTTTCTACGGTTTACGACAACATCGAGCAGAATATCGACGTCCGCCTGTCGACATTCATTTTTAACGCGGCGCCGGAGCCCGTCGTCTCCCTTTATGACTTTCTTATGACCACATTCGTTCCGCATGGGAATTCAATGACTGTCCAGTACGCGGAACCTACGAGCGTTACAAGCGATCAACCCCGATCCACCGGCACCACCAGAGTCGCTGTGAAGCTGGATAGCATCCGAGGTGGGTGATGGTAAACGGACTTGCAAGACTGGGACTTACCACGATGGCCAGTTGTGTTAATCAACGATTTTGCTAGCCTGGCGACTCTTTCATTGTCAACGGCTTCGGTTCTCATGATTTTGAAGTCTAATACAATGCGTCTCACTGGTCGACTAGGAAGTCTGGACTTGAGCGATGATCGCTCCGTGAATGTTTGTCGAAACGAGTTTAAGCAAATTCTGTCCATCGAAGGCAGCAATTTTGCCGAGTTCAGATATCTGACTTACGACCCTGTGGATGAAGGCTACAGTGGCGTTAAATCAGCTGTTTCTTTGGCGGCGGGTTCGCTCAAGATCCATTTCCTTGAGCAGCCTTTTCATGACATGTACTTGTTTGTTACAAAACTCGCGAAGCTCAAGACCCTGTATGATGCAGCCCGCGACGCAGCTGTACAGAAAGCCTCTGAAATCGAGCGCATGCAGTTCGACATTTCTGTGAAGACACCCATCATCGTTTTCCCATCCGATCCAATGCACCTTCCTGACATTGTGACGATGCGCCTCGGTGAAGTCTTTGCGAGCAACTCGTTCAACGGGGATACCACTAGGACTTCTGCGAGTCTGAAAGGCATTCAACTTGCGTCGGACCTTTATTACGACAGCAAATTATCAACGCTGAAAATTGTTGATGATATCAATATCACTGCAGACATATATCAACGTACAAACACGGATCGGTCTTTAGATGACGAGAGCCCAGAGACCCGAGTAAGCTCAGAATATTTGCATCATGGCGGTTATTGCTTACAGTGTGTTGACAGGTCGTGGTTAAAATATCTGATATAAAACTCCACCTCACACATATCCAATATGAGATTCTCATCGGTCTATCTCAATCCATACCGCGAGTGCTCGCGGGGGCTCCCGCAGGCAGTTCCCAGATTGAGTCTGCTTTAACATCCGCTGGCAACTCCGGTCCTGACAAACCTTTGTCCGCTGCTCCCGAGGTACAAATGTCATCTCTTGTTAATCTAGAGCCTGAGATCCGCATTTCATCTACGCCCACTGAGGGTCGGCCCTGGACTACCATTGACCTGGTGGCATCCATTGCTACTGTCAGACTGCACTTGTATGACAAAGAAGCAACCACCGAGGCAAACCTCGGAGATCATGGGATTGCACGGTTTGCTCTAAATGACGTCAGCCTTCGCTCCAAATCAATATCTGACGGGGCGTCTGAGGCCCAGTTGGTCTTGCGATCATTCACGATGAGCAACATTCGACCTGGCGGATCCAAATTCCGGGAAATTATTCCCGCTGCCGATCACGAACGGAATCAGTTCATGGTACTTTATACTTCATCTGGTACCTCTGCTCTTGTGATCATGACAATTGACGCTCCTCACATCATATTTGCTGTGGAGCCCATCTTCTCGCTTGTGTCATTCTTCGCCAGCGGCCCCCGAGGTCCTGAGGAGGCCGTCAAGAACGACGAGAGAGAAACTAGAAAGGAACTGTCTTCATTGCCCTCTACAATAGACATGCGCTTCGAGCTTCATGATGTTTCCATCAGCGTGCTCGAAAATGACGCCGATCCCAGTTCACAGGCGATCAGACTTCGCATAAATCAAATCCTCATGTCTCAGCAGGTCGGTACCGCCACGTAATCCGGGGTAAAATGCTGATCTGATATAGGGAATCATGGCGTTCAGCGTTAATCAGCTTGGGATGTCGCTGATACGGATGGGAGCGGAATCGGATACCGTGCGCTTTTTGGACGATGTTGACCTGACCTTCTCCCTCGATAGTCGGGCTTCTCACCCAGAACACATATCGATGGAATGTTCGTCTTCGGAAATAGTCTTTCGGGCTTCGTACCGTGATACTGTGCTCATCACTACGATTACTTCAAAGGCTATTGAGTTATATGCCAGATCACAGGGGAGCACCGGATTCGACGGGAAGCAGACCTCGAACGTGAAAACTCGAACTACACGGACTGCGTCATCCATGGTGCCCGTTCGACAAGTATTCACAAACGCACACATTGTCGTGTCGAAAGAAGAGGTGTGGACCCAGTAGCCGACTCACGCGCACAAGGTATATAACCATGCTTCGCAGATGAAAGGGACTATCGATGGCTTCAGGTTGATTTTGATTGGGGATCTGCATGAGCAACCTATGCTTCAATTCAACGTGAAACCATTTATTTTGATGGCCCAGGATTGGTCATCGGCAGTGAGTGTTCCGGAACGATATTGAACTCGTGCAATTAACACGAACAATTCAGCTTCAAGCCTCGGCCGTGCTAGAGACGCGGATAAACTATTGGAACCTCACTAACTCACATTGGGAACCTCGTGCGATCTTCATTTTCAATCATCAATTTACAAGCTGACCATTTATTGGCAGTAATTGACCCGTGGAAATTCACGCTATCAGTAATTGCAGCCATTTTTTGACCTGCTGGGCGGTTTGCGCTGACAGCAATTCGGTAGCTAAGTAAGGATCATATTTCAAGCGCTCTCAAGGTCTCCATGGCTGCTCGTGAGCGGTTGGATCTCAATCTCAGCACCACATTTGCCGAGCTTGCGATAACCTCCATGAACATGCTGGGGCGAGAACGAGAACTAGTTCTCCAAAAGGATCGCGGGAGCTATGCTCCCTATCGAATTCGGAATCGCACAGGCTCCCCACTCTTCGTCTGGTCAGATCATGATACTAGTAGTGGGATGCAGGAGAGCAATGCTGTCAAACTTGTTCAGGATCAAATCACAGACTGGCGATTTGATGATTGGAAGAAGATGCGGGAGGTAAGTTTGATCTCGGATTTTTCAGACGTTCGCTAATCGATTTCAGCATGGTTCGGCGTCCGAACAACACAACATTGGCGTCCAAATCGTCGGGAAACCTTGGGAAGCTATCCGAGGCATTCCGGTTAACAGGGAAGGAGAGTTCACCTTCCCTCTGCGACCTCGGACCGAGAAATATGCAGATCGCCTGCTGTGCGAGGTAACCGTGGAAGACAACGTCAAAATAGTGACTCTGCGCTCGACCTATTTGGTGGAGAACCTTACATTTTACCCGTTAGAGCTCATGTTAGTGGACCATACTGGGCATCCGGTGTATTCGTTAGAAAAGATCGGTCGGTCATCCCAAGTATCCGCGAGCTGTCGTACTCATGACCATAAAAGCTCCCGGTCAAGACTACGCACTGCCTATCGAAGCCGTCACGCAAAACAGAGTCAAACTTCAGCCAGATCGTAGGCACAGCACTTTAGACTCCTGCTGAAACCTGCTAAACATTGTTCAGAGGGCTTCGGATATCGCTGGTGTTCGTCACTACGATTCGAAGACCTGATAGCCAGGAAGTCTTTTCCCATTAGCTGTCCCCACAACGATCAACGGGAAGCGCCCTTCCGATTCCAAGCATGGGTGCAATCAGACTTCAACGACCCTACCCCGCGGCAAGTTTGATTCGTCGTGTTCTTTGGCGCCCACTGACACTACCCCAGAAGGTCTCCCAAGATCAGACTCAAACTCCGTGCTCCGATCGAGCTGGAGAACTTGTTACCCTACAATCTCCAGTACCGTATCTATGACAAAAACGCCGACCAGAACTGGAAAAGTTACCTACGAAAGGGTGGCGTGATGCCCGTACACTCAGTGGAGCTAGATCATCTGGTCCTCCTGAATGTCGAAGTGCAGGATACAGGTAAATATGCTGCTTTCTTTGGAGCACGAAACTGATGATCCGTGCAGTCTTCACACCAAGCGACTTTGCCATCATTAATACTGATCGCAACTCTGACTTTGATATCGAGTCCCGGCTATCACTTCGCGATCAGAACAATCGAAAACTCCGCCTTAGTCTTAATTATGTGTAGGTGGCTCTCTGGTTTACGAATTATTGCGATCTCACCGCTGCCAAGTCGATATGCCGAGTCTGGCGGAGCATTTAAGGTTCAGATTTATTCTCCTTACCTTGTTGTGAACAAGTCGGGATTACCGTTCAATGTGAGGACAGCTCGATCCAATCGCATTAGTTCCCCCTTGGATGTCGCTGGCGAAATTCGGCAAGGTGCGTGCATCATGAAATATGGTGTCACTTACTCATGTATTCTGTAAGACGTTCTCTCCACACCCGCACCGTTTTGTAAGTTCTGGTGCCTTACTATGGCCCTGCGCATTAACAACCTAGGTAGTGCTGTCTCATCCTCAGGATAATGCACACGCGTTTATATTCAAACTTGGGGAATCGGGTTGGTCGAATGTATCGTAGATCTCGCGGACTTGAATTCGTGAATGCTAATGTTTCTCTTGCGATTAACAGGTATTCGGCCTTGAAGCTCCAGCTGCCGATGCAGAGATGGTGATTCCGTCGATAAAGCAAAGGAATGAGGAATATCACTTTGGATTGTCGTGGACAGAGGGATTGGGCAAGTACAAACTTACCAAAGTGATCACAATATCGCCTAGGTTCATATTGAAGAACAACCTCGCTTGCCCCATCCAGTTCCGCGAATACAAGGGATTACCGCGTGGTCGAGCTGTACTTGATCCAGGGGAGTGCATCCCATTGCAAATCATGCAAGCCAGAGAGGATAAGCTTCTCACTGTTGCGTACACCGGTCTCGATGCGCTCTGGTACGTGACAAAAAGAAACAATCAACTTCCGTAAATATAATCTCGAACTGCTAGGTCATCTCCAGTCAACATTCAGGATATCGGAAGGATCCACCTCAGGGTGGCCAGAGCATCGGACGACAACCAAGCCGATGTCATTACAGCAGACACTAAAATTGATGGATCTACCATCTTCGTTACTTTCTCAAGGGCGGAAAGTTGGCCCTTTGAGATAGAGAATGACAGCGACCATGCTGTTCTTGTCTGCCAATGGGTAACTTCATGATAATGCTATCTTTCTGGCTACTGAGCATTTCCAGGACTCGGGTCGAAATGAAGTAGAGGCCACGAAATCCAGCATCCCGCGATACAAGCTCGCGCCGCACTCCGTTATGCAATATGCTTGGGATCAACCAGCTGCAAGGGAAAAGAGGCTCATGTTAACTATTAACGAAGCGCGTCGCGTGGTTGACATTATGGAAATTGGTGTTCTTGTCCCATTCAAATTCCACGTTTGTCTTATTTGTACCTTCTCTTGGGTTTACTGACCAAAATCCCAGGATCGACAACGAGCACGTGCTATATCGCTGGACGTCCGGGCAGACCGCCAGAAACAAATATTGCGAATCACCAATTACGTTGCAGAGCGCAGTCTCTACAAGCCGAAGCATCGACCCAGCGGGTCTCTACCCCGGTCTGACACGCTGGGAAGTGTTGAAGCCTTTGAGGCAGTTTCAGAGGATGCCGCACCTACTCTGAGAGTTGAAGTAGATCTTGCGGGAATAGGAGTGTCCCTCATAAATCGCAAGATGATTGAGGTAGTATACGCCTCATTGGAATCCTTGCGTTTCGAATACAACAACACACCCATCTCGCAGGCAGTCACTCTATGCTGCGGGTCTGTACAAATTGACAACCAACTTCATGATGCTTTGTATCCTGTTCTCCTCCAACCCAGCCCTGTTTCCAAAGAAGCCAGTGGAACCGCAGCCGTTCCTCCAACGATACAGGCTTCTGTCATCTGGCTAAAGGACCAAGGTGGGAGTGTTTGAGACCAGGTGTTTCCTTTTTTTTGTCTGAGATCTTTGTAGAGCATGGCGTCTTCTTCATCAAATATTGCTCGATTCTATTGCAAGCCTTGACAATCGAGGCTGATGAAGATTTTCTTTTTGCGATGTATGATCTCACTCAAGTTAAAGGCGCCTCTTGGGAGGAGGATGTAGAGGAGTGAGTTGATGACATGACATTCAGATCACGGCTCATCTGTTCCGAAGCATGCTAATACAGTACCCGGATACAATTCCCGATCCACAACCCACTGCTCCAGGGCGAGATGTTTATTTCGAGGTGCTCCAGTTGCAACCCATACAACTTACCCTGTCTTTCATGCGAACTGAAAGGGTCAGCAGTGGGGAGAAGTAAGTCATAGGCATTGCACGTGTTGTCCAGTTTTTCACCTCAATATAGGCTGAGCATCCGGAACCCCTTGGCGGTGGTCGTGAACGCGCTCACCATGACGCTGGGCAATGTCAATGATGCACCTCTTGAACTCAACGCACTCGCCATTTCAGATATGCGATTAACGATACCTGAGCTGCAGAATCGTATCACGTACCACTACCGCCAAGATGTCCTACGACAGTTGTACCGAATTCTCGGTTCCGCCGATTTCATCGGGAATCCAGTTGGTCTGTTTACAAACGTGAGTTCTGGGGTAGCAGACATCTTTTACGCACCGTACCACGGTGTTGTCATGCATGGGAATAGGGAATTAGGTATCGGAATCGCAAAGGTACTCAGTGTTTTCGCCTGATCAACGTCCAAGTATTCTGACCCAAATTTCAGGGTGCAGCTAGTTTTGTCAAGAAGACGGTGTTTGGACTGTCGGACAGTGTTACCAAGTTCACAAGTAGTCTGGGCAAAGGTCAGGTAATTTGCTCCGGCCCGAGGGACGCTCTTAACATGACTCCAGGCCTGTCCGCCGCAACGTTTGACGAGGAGTATCAAGCGCAACGTAGACTGTCTCAACGCCGTAATCGGCCCCGTCATGCAATGTAAGATGTGCTTGTTCACGCTTCTGGCTCGCTTTGTATTCACAACTGTTGTCAGCTATGGCGTGACTGCAGGCAGCGAGGCGCTCGCCACTAGCGTTGTCAGTGCAATGGAGGGAATCGTGGTACGCAGAATGTCGTAAACAACACGCTTGTGATTGCTCATAGAAATTGCTAGACAAAGCCTATTCAGGGAGCGGAGACCGAAGGTGCTATCGGGTTTTTCAAGGGCATAGGCAAGGGCCTGGTCGGGTACGTGCACCTCGCGGCTTGCGATAACCCTGCCTGACGTGTGATGACAGCGCTCTGACCAAACCTGCCGTCGGGGTATTCGATCTCGCGTCAAACGTCTCTGAAGGTAACGAGGTCACCCGGCTGTAGTCATTAGTGAATGCTGACGGCACGCCAGGGATAAGGAACACCACGACCGTCTTTGACAAGCCAGAAAGAGACCGCGTTCGGCCGGTAAGTCCCGATGCACCGCGTGGTTAGCGTATGGTCTTACATGCATCCTAGCCGAGGCAGGTTCCGCCGGACGGAGTATTAGTGGTACGTGCGATGATCCGGTCGTGTCAATTGGAATTTTTTAAAACAGGACGGTGATTTTCCCAGCCATTTTCGAGCCGCGAGGCACTCGGCCAGTATTGGATGAGAGACCTGGAGCAAGGCGCTTACAGGAACGAGTGCTACGTCGCTCACATCGGTAAGGGTTGAATCGCGCTGTGCTGTGGAAGTTGAATGTCTGCAACAGAGGCTGCAGGTGGTGACAACGTCGTCTTGCTGACCACCGTGAGGGTACTCTCGTTTTGGTCAAAGAGGTTGCGCCTCGAGTGGGATCTGCCTCTGACCATGGTACAGGGCGTGATCACCGAGGACAACGGCATTCGGTTTTCTCACAAATCGGGCAAAGACCACGACAAGTTTGTGCTGATACCTGACAAGAACGCACAAGCGTGGTTCTTTGGACAAATTGCGTCGGTAGTGAAAGCATTCAATAATAGGCGTAGAATGGACTAGCAGGCAACTAATAGACCAAATTGGGTAACTTCTGTGCGAATGTATTGTGTAGCATCATTGTACTACAATGAAGTAAATTGTAAGATATCCATTGAAGTTGAACATGCGAAATAACCTATGGACAAATACGAATGAAATAACCGTAGTCAGAAAGGAGCGGGAGGGAGAAACGATTGGATGACTGGTGCATTCCCATGTCGATGAAAGTGATATATATGTCAAAGGGGGTATATTCCTGACGGAGACATTAATTGGTTGCCTACCGCGTACGCGCAGCCAAACGCCCGTTGGACACAACAGTGACGTCCAGGGCCGAGCTAGAATGTGGTACCGCAGTCGCTGTGCTAGAAAGTCGTGCCCTCATGGGCAGGTCGGTGAATTCCGTCACATGCCTCTTCTCCATGTCGGTGGACGTTCCCGAGTCGTCCGAGTCATGTTGCGCTGCCTTTTTGCTCTCGAAGCTACCGTAACTATCACGTGGGCTCGTGGAGTAGGCGCTCTGGAACTCGGTGTCGGACTCGTCGGTAGTAGTAGTCATGGCCGGGGTCAAAGCAGGGGTCGTTGGAGCGGTGGTCGGTGCTTCGGGAGAAAGCGCTGTCAAGGAAGCTCCGGATGCGACCTTTCGGAGTGATGGTCGAGTCGTTGCATCGGATGTCTCCGTGGTAGGCGTTTGGATCTCAGTCGCTTCCGTCTCAGAATCAAGTTGTCCTGGCATCTTGTCTTCTCGTGGCGGTACTGGAGAGCCATTAGTCGGTATGAAAGAATGTCGTGGTGTCACAGAAGCGGTAGTTTCAAGTGAGTGTCGCGTGATAGTACCGGTGCCCGTTCGACTGGTAGATGCCGTATCGCTACGCTCCCTGCGCTTCGCCTTGACGGGAGGATTGTTGACGAGCTTCGTACCCCGTGGTTGGCGAGGGCGAACAGGCACCGCAGCATCCGAACTCTCGTCTGCACGTTCATCAGTGGCATAATCGGACCCAGCGCTCCTGTGTGCTGCAGATCTCTTCTTGCGCTCCTGAATGTTGTCTGATGCCAGTGCCAGCTCCAACTGCCCAAATAGAGCAAATCAGTCAATGGTAATCGACGGTGGTGCGTCCACTGACCTTGTGCTGAATTTGCAACACTTTTTGTGCGATCTTGTCGCTACGTTCGCTAATGCCTTCATCGACAGCCATCATGCCGTCTTGGACAACTTCCGTCGCCGAGAATCTCTTCTTCTTTGAAGGCGATACAGGAGGCTCTTCCTCCTCCGTGATGGTGTCTGCTTCCCTCTCCGATTTGTTGGCAACCAGCGTATCGTCCATTCCATGTTCATACGCCTCTGCGAGAGTTGACTCCGTGCCAAAGCTGCGGAGTCGGGAAACATTGTTTTCCTGGGATCCGTTCTTCGCGGCATCACTAGCTCGCCGGGAACGCGTTCCACTGGCAGACCTTGCAGAGGCAGACATACGTGAACCGGGACGGGATGAAAGATCACCACCATAGTCAGAATCGTCGACGTCGACGGCCATCGAGGCGAGCGCACGCTCGATCTGTGCTTCCACTTCGGCAACCATCTCCGCACGTTCTTGCTCCATGCGTTCCATGGTGTCCCGCATGCGCTCTAGTTCGATGAGCGCATCCTTGTGCGCGTGTTCGGTTTCGACCA
The DNA here is from genome assembly GCA_038089215.1 of Tylopilus vinaceipallidus. Taxonomy (NCBI): domain Eukaryota; kingdom Fungi; phylum Basidiomycota; class Agaricomycetes; order Boletales; family Boletaceae; genus Tylopilus; species Tylopilus vinaceipallidus. The sequence continues at coordinate 103,739 of JBBPKK010000010.1, forward strand.
ATCCTTACATGGCACATCAATTAGCGATCCCTTGCCAAGCCAAGGAAATGTACTCACGAGCCTGTAGCTTGGTTTTCTCTGCAGCCGTCAGAGTGACCAGTCCGCTCAACCTCTTGGTCTCCCTTTGTTCCTTGCCAATTTTGCCCCTCAATTGTTCTGCTTCCACACTCAATTTCTCGGCGTACTGTTCAAATGTCACGAACTTGTCTCTCCACAAGTCAGCTTCAGTCATAAGGAAGTTGAGGCGACGAGAGAGTCGACCAATCTTTGTCTCCAAGTCATCTCGTGCGTCGACAAAGGCAGTAGCACGTTTACGAATAGAGAGTTGAATGTGCTGTTCGGCGATAGTCAGCTGTGGCATCCGACGGGCGGTACCAAACGAGGAAAGACGCCTGAAAAGGGAAGGTTTCCTGAACTGGGTTGAAAATTAGCGCGCTGCCCAAACCCAATGATTGCTGGCGAACCAGCTCACCCTATCCTCGAGCACGGCATCAAATGCCTGAATGATGCGTGTGGAGTGCCACCATTCGGGTGGCTTGATGGTATCAGCAACTGCGGCCATTTCCCCACCCCTCTTTGCCTGGACTTTACATACGGGGCGGAACCGTCCCGCGGGGAAAGCTTCTTTGAACTCGCTATGGAAGCGAAAAACATAAACATTAGCACCAGGGTAAGAAGCCGCCAAAGAGGACATACGAGGGTACGCTGTGATCTGGGTGATAGTGGGGCTCAAAGGCGGCAAACAACCGCTGTTTGTACTTCTCCCGCTGCTGCTTGGTGGAAACAATTCCAGGCGGTGGCGATGGGCAACTCAAGTAATTGATGTCCCTATACAGGGGTGGCCCACGATGTGAGACATTCAACAAATCGGTATGCGTCACGACTTACAAGTCCACAACACAAACCTCTGGCGCAGGACGGACGCTGTACCTCGCCTCGGTCGCGAGTCCCAGTATCCAGGGACCAGGGTCGTCGATGTAGATTCTGGCGTCACGTGCATGGACTGAAGGAAGAGCGATGCCGTTCCACCCCCGTAACTCAACGAGATATTTGACGGTGGATACTGCGACCTGTTAGGGGGATAAGGGAAGGTTGAGGGTGGGGAAGAAACGAGCCGCTCACGCCGAGCATTGCGGGGTATCGAGAGTAGAACAGGACGCGGCCGGTGGGGGCCAGTGCGATCTTGAAAGGATACAGTTCAGGACGACTGCGCGTCAAAACCAAGAGCCAGGTCACCCACCTCACAGACGGTCAACACGTTGTCGATGTTCAAACATTTGAACAACGGCCACATGGTAAAGTTGATATCAACCAGCCCCCTACCGAAATCAAGACCTCCAGGAAATCTAGCAATCACCTCAAGACTGGTGTCCTCGGTACTGCCGCTTCCGGATGCACCACCGGATGGGCGCCCGGCGAGAGGGGTAAGAGAGGCATCGAGTTTGATGAGTTCGCCCGCACGTGGCGCGGGATGGGCAAGGATCTTGGAGATTTGCAGAGTATGAGACTGAACATCCTTGGAGAAACGGGCCCAGGAGAGCGTCAGATAGTCCCGCATGAGATCATAAATGGGATGGCGCGATACGAGCGCTGTAGTAGCAACGATCAGGTGGGTATTGGCAGCTCTGGATGAGGATACGTACACAAGGCATATGGCAACCAAAACACGGTATCGCCAGGGAGGAAGAGGGTGCTCTCACCGGGGCCATGGCCACCGACAGTGCTCGCGACGTCAAAGTCACTCTCGCTGATGGCACCCGCGTCCGTCTCTGCGCCCTCGCCGTCGGTTTCTCCGTCTGTGCCAGGCCAGGGACCGCGTCCGCCACGCTTTCCGATACGGCGACTGGGCTCAGCGGGAGAGTTGCCGGTGGAGCCATGACCGATGGAGGAGCGGAGCACCTTGAGACGGGAGGCGACCAAAGACTGGGCGCTCTCCTTTCTGACGCGACCGGCTTCGAGTGTTCTTCGAATAGCAGCGCTCCTCTCTGCATCGGCGTGACTCCAGACGGTCAAGCACACGCCGTGGTAGGTGACAGTGCCGCTCCCACCGACGCCAGCGCCTGCCTGCTTCTCGTACATGGGAGACGGTTGGGCGGCAGGCGGCGCAAAGACGGAGGGAGGGCCGAGATAGGCGGATGAAGGACGGGCGTTGGCAAATGGATCGTCCGTGTAAGGATATGTGAAGGTGGGCGCGGCGGAAGAGCGATCGGCGGTGAGGACAGAGCCTCTGAGCAAGCCGATGTCGGAAGGGGCTGGGGCAAGGGGGGTAGAGGGAGCGGGGAGAGTAAAAGTGAAGGTGTGTATGGTGCTGGCGGGCTGGAGGGTGGACGCGATGATCTCGACCTCGCGCGTGAAGGAAAGCTAAGGGAGGGCGGTGAGCGGGAGAAAGGGGAGGGAGAGATGGGGAGCACCTTGAGGGCTTTGGAGAGCATCTTGCCGACCTCTGCCTTGGAGAGCGCGCCGGCGCCCTTGAGGACCTCGGTGGGCTCGCCCTTTGCGTTCTTTTTCTTCTTCTTGCCGCCGCCTGCGCCGGGGGAGACCGTGCTGCCGAGGACCTCTGGCCTCCACCAGCGGGCGACGGCGCCCTCGGAATGGTGGAGGCCGAGGACGGAGTCGGGATCGGCGAGGGTCCAGGTGTGGGGGCTTTTGGGGAGGCCGGAGACGAGGTAGAGGGAGGTGAGGGGGAGAGAGGGTGTGTGCTGGGTGGGTGTGTTGGGGGCGGAGCGGGTGGAGAGGATGGAGGTCCTGTTGGAGGCGGGGATGGGCTCCATGGACTTTCTGTGGGAGACACCGAGGATGCGGGAGGCCTTGTCGAGCTGGCGGGCGTTCTTGTCGTTGTCGATCTGGGGGGGGACGACGGTGATGTAGTCGAGCTCGTCGGCGAGGGCGGGGTCGTCGTGATGTGGGGTGGCGATAGAGGGCAGGGCCGCGGACGGGGGTGGGACAGCGGGCGAGCTGGCGGTTGACTTGATGGAGGACTTGCGAGAAAAGGACTGGTCCGACGTCCTGCCTTTTAGCATTTTCTCGCTGACCGCGCGCGTCAACACCGTCGGCGACGCTGCGACGGCGGGCGGCTGCACACTCGGTCGCCGCGGAACACTCATCGGGACGGAAAAAAAGGAGGAACGAAGAAAGAAAAAAAACGAAAGCAAAAAGACCCTGTGTGATTACGGCTACAAAGCGCGCACTCCGAGTCGCCGCTCCTCGTGGACCACCGACATCCGCTGGCGTCCGACCCACGTCTGGCCCGGCGCGACGCTCAAGAACCCCCTCACATGGCCCGGCTCGACGCACACGTATCGCTCCCTGCCCGCGCGTCAGCAGCCCGCTCCGGCACCGTTCCTGCCACGCACCATCCGCCGTCCTCCATGTCGCCCATCTTCCTTCCCACGGCCGCCTGAGGGTTCCACAGCACGACATCCTTCAGTCCCTCCACCTTGATCTCCAGCCCCCCCCCGGGCCAGGTCGCCTCATACGTCTCACCCGCGTCTTCGTACACCGCGTCCGTGTGCGTCCGCACGTCCACCCCCGCTCTGGTCTCCGTCTTGGCCGTGTTCCGTCCTTCCTCGGTCGCCTCCGTTTTGTCGTAGTACTGCTTGTTCTCCAGTGGAAACACGAGCACCTGGTTCGCCGGCGCGCGAATGTAGTTGTGGAAGAGTGCCTGAAACTCGAGATGGTCCGGCGGATAGACGCTCGACGTAGACGTGTTGGTCACATGGAGATCCGTGCTCAGCTCGTGCTCCGCCAGCGTCACCACGTACGCGAGCTGGAACGATCGATCGTATACCGCCTGGATGGTTGCCGTCGGGGCCAATGCTATCGCCCGTCGCTCAGCACACAGTGGGATGTTCCAGCGCAGATCGCTCACTCAGACGGACAGATGCGCCCGATGCATCGTCCATGACGACGCTGTCAAACGTCCACACGTGGTTCCTCGCGAAACCGTGTTGGCTGAGCCGCGCATGTTCCCGGTGGCTCGGTGGGCCAAAGCACGGGAACACGACGGGGATGCCCCCGCGCACGGGCTTGGACCCGTCGAGGGCTGCCTTGGAGGAGACAAACAGCCTCTCGGCAGGGGCAGGGTCCGCGAGCGAGCCTGCCTTCCACGATATGACCGTGGCCCCGTAAAGCAGGATCTCGGCTGATGCGCCCTGGATACGGATGCTGAGAGGCAGAGACGGGGGTGTCTGACTGGACCTGCCTTTGGATGGCTGAGGATGAGGCCGCGCTCGGTGTGCTGGACGGGCATGGCTGTGGCTGAGGGTTAATCTGGCGGCTCCCCAAAACGTGTGTAGAACTTGCGACTACTAGAACTACCCCCACCATGGATTCATCCCTCAATCTAGAAGACGTCCGTTTCCCTCCTCCCCCACAAAATGCACGGCGCTCATCCTTTTTTTCGCCCTTCAGATCGCTCCGATTGCCGTCCTAATGGACGAGCTCCGCTCAGAGGATGTCCAGCTCAGACTCAACGCCATCCATAGCATACCCACAATAGCTCTCGCCTTGGGGCCCGATCGCGCGCGGGACGAGCTCGTTCCTTTCCTTCAGGATTCTGTCGACGACGAGGACGAGGTCCTGTTGGCCTTGGCAGAAGAGCTCGGTCGAAATTTCGACGAGTATATCGGTGGCCCGCAGTATGCTCACGTCCTACTCGGCCCTTTAGAGAATCTCTCCGCTGTAGAGGAAACGTTGGTTAGGGACAAGGTATTCCCTCTTCCTGACTCCGTCAGCGTCCCCTTCTCTCATCCCCTCCCCGCAAGGCTGCCGAGTCCATCTCGAAAATAGCAGCGGTTCTCTCAACCAGCCAGACAGAAGAATACTACATCCCCCTTTTAAAACGCCTGTCTCAAGGTGAATGGTTCACTTCCCGCACCTCATCTGCCGCACTCTATTCGCCAGTCTACTCCAAAGTATCCCCCGCCATCCAGGACGACCTCAGAAAAGGATTCGCTGTTCTCGGTGCAGATGATACTCCCATGGTGCGCCGCGCTGCTGCACGGTGGCTTGGTGTGCGTGTTACACCCGCGGCTCCCCTGCCCCTTCTGACCATCGCGCCCACACAGCCTTTGGTCAAGAACCTCTCCAAGCATCACGTACTCGCAGACGGTCTGCCAATTTATCGCAGGCTCCAGTCCGACGATCAGGACTCCGTGCGCCTGCTGACAGTCGAGGATCTCATCGTCATCGCACAGCAGCTTACCCCATCGGAAGTCAAGGAACAGCTCCTGAAACAAGTAAGACATAGCGTCGCTGATAAGAGCTGGAGAGTACGGTACATGGCCGCCACCCATTTCAACGAGGTGTGTCACGATGGCAGCACTGTGGCGACGAATGCCGATAAGTCGTCTCTCTTAGCTTGCAGAAGCAGTTGGTGCGGAGTTGGTTAGGGAGGAACTGATCGGGCAGTATGTTCAACTCTTGAAAGACAACGAAGCAGAGGTGCGGACCGCCGCTGCTGGTCAGATTCCGGGTACCTTCTGCTTTCCTCTTCCCGTCCAATCCAGCAGTGTTGATCCCGTTTGATCCCCAGGGTTCTCCAAGCTTCTTGAAAGAGAGGTCATCTTGGCACGCATCGTACCTTGCGTTCGAGACCTGTCGCATGATACATCCCAACATGTCAGAGCTGCGCTTGCCAACCAAATAAGTGGACTAGCTCCGCTTCTTGGTCGTGAAGCAACCGTCGAACACCTACTTCCATTGTTCCTTCATCTGTTGAAGGATGAGTTCCCCGAGGTCCGCCTCAATGTCATCAGCAAACTCGAAACGGTCAACGGTGGTATGACGAGCTTTGACAACATATATAGTCATTCCCGCCTGATTCGGACCCCCTCTAGTTATTGACATCGAAATGCTGTCGGATAGCCTCCTGCCTGCCATCATCGAACTGGCCGAAGACAAATCATGGCGTGTCCGACAAGCCATCATCGAGTACATTCCTCTCCTTGCAACGCAGTTGGGAAAACCGTTTTTTGACGAGCAGCTCGGCAATTTGTGTATGTCCTGGTTGGGAGACACCGTGTTCAGTATACGTGAAGCTGCTACCATAAATCTCAAGAAGCTAACGGAGGTTTTCGGTGTTGAGTGGGCCAAAGTGGCAATTGTTCCCAAAGTCGTCGGCATGGGTCAGCATCCGAACTACCTGTATCGGATGACTACCGTGCAAGCTATCACGGTTTGCCTCCCCCCGATATTGTGAGCCCTGCTGACACGATCCTGCAGACCATTTCACCGTCTTTGACTTTGCCCATCATCCAATCAGAAATCATAACACCCCTATTGCAACTTGCCGCCGACCCCATCCCCAATATACGTTTCAATGTTGCGAAGGCATTGGAGGTTTTAGCGACTTCGTTCAAGGATGCTCCTGAAGGTAAAGAGTTCATGCAGCAGAGAATCCTCCCCGTTTTGGAGCAACAAAAGAACGATGGAGACGCTGATGTGCGGTATTTCTCTACACGCGCACTGCAAAAGGCATTGTCGGTGCTAGAATAGTATGGTAAGCCAGGTTCCCATTTCTGAATAGACCAATATTATTCACCTCTCGCACAGGTTGAAGTGAAGATATTTGGTGAAATAAGCGTAATACCCAGCTACTTGTCCTATTCAGCTGATGGGCCATCAAGCAAAGAGTAAAGAGTAGTGTACCTTCCCCTGCAATCTGACGAACTTCGCTCGCGTGACTACTGGCTGTCCAAGCGGGTGCTTAATTCTTTCCACTGTCCGCCAACAACGTGCACGATACGAGGTCCGCGGCATAATCTTAGTTGGCTACCTTAATTAGGAACACGATAATGAACAAGTGAACTGTGTGGTGCTTTCCCAAAGATCACTACATGGAGTACAATGGTAAGGGAGAGCATAAGGGAGGACTATCCCTGTCCTTTTCAATATGCGCTTTCCCTTGCTTCTTTCCGATCCTTCCATTGATGGGCTGTGCCCTCTTCTCAATGTCGCTCAAACGAATGCTCTCTCGCACCTTCATTTGGGTGGTCCATCTTGTGAATGGGACGTCAATAAGCAATGCTGGGAATTGGTCTTCAAATGAATCCTGGTATGAACCAATTCGCGATTGCATACCCCTTGGCAAAAAACCGCCTCCGTAAGTCGTGATCGTCCCGATGTGATGGACAGAGGATGAATTGATTCATATCGTTCTAGCTCCGGAACGGGGTGTTCTGTAAGGGGCAGCTGGCATTGGTCAAGCCGTGCGCATGTCATTGAAACTGCGCCTGTTGTGCTGACCTTGTGCACAGATCTATCCGCCTGTCTGCCTGTAAATCCAGTGTCGAGCGTTTCATCTTTGGGCTCTTTGCCGTGTCCTGCCCGTTACGCGTGGGATTCTGCAGCCCCGAACAGGTGCATCCAAGCAGAACATGTCCAGCACTCGATAGCCTGTCGCGCGAGCGAGTTTCGGTGAGCAGATCGAGTGACCAGACCAGTCGGTCATGGCGCATGCTAAGTTCTCCGAGAGAGCGACGTGTCTACATCGGCGCAACGCCAGTGCTCCTAATGTAAGGCGCCCGTCGGGATGGTACTGGAGCGCTGACGAGTTGCGTTCCTGCGCATGCAGCAGTACATTCGTCCGCGGTCCCGTCTGGTTGTGGACAAGCCTTGAATGCCAAAGAGCCGCTTCGCCATCAAGATGCACCCCATCTAGCACACCCTCAGGACATTGTCCTTCACCGTCCCCCTCCCCAGACGTTCAAGTCGGCGGAGTCTCAAAGCACATACTGTCAGCCCGTGTCTAGCGGCTGAGTCTGAGCACATGCCCCATCTTGACGGCTGGCGATCTGAGCTTCTATGAGTCGATTACAGGAGTCTGGAATGTGGAATGCGTACGAGCGCGTTGTTCTGGCTCGTGCCAGAGTTCGCCGACGATCATGAAGTGTTGACCTGCAGGCCTGGATACGTCCCAGGAATCGATAGAAGGACCTGTGTCAAACTTTCCTTTGTGTGACTCACTACTAGTGTCTCGATGGAATCTATCTCCTCGTCCCATCAGGCATCAAAGGTGATCTGATCCATGTTTTACTTGACCATATGTACAAGTCATTGATTGAGTGACTTTATTCTTCCTCCACCCACCGGTCTGCAAGGGATGCGAGCTTGGGAAGATGAGAACGTGTCAGTCCGCGAAGGCCCGCGCTCTGAGTCGTGTCCAGTGAGCGAAAGTACCACATCCGTCTCCTAGTGGACCTTACACCATCACCAATCCAGACACGCAGGGTAAGGTGAGAAGGGGACAAATCCACGACGGAAGCTGTGGCAGCGCAACAACGAAGGGCGTCATCAACAGAGCCGACTGGCGTGCTGCTTGCCGGTCACATTCAGAACGGACCGAAGAATGGCAGCACGCTGACCATGGAAGCGGACGTAGTCACTGCGTTTCCGAGACGAGGGCTTGGAAGAGCTGTCAGCACGCTTGAGGGCAGAGGGACGCGACCTGATATCAGCTCTAGGAGGTAGACGACCGCGGCCAGGACGTCGACGCATATACCATAGGTCGTTTCCCATCCATTGTGTTGGCCGCACTCTGCGTGTGTAGTCGTTTTAGGAGCAGTATTACAAAGTAAATCGGACCGATCAGAAGTGGCTGTGCCCGGTAACTCCCGGGCGGACTCTGACTGCACCACGCATTGGACTCTCGCTCACAGTACCCGCCAAGGCCCTGGGCAAGAAACGTGCAAAAACGTTGATCTGTCGCCCCGAACATGGTGAGTTTGTGTTCTTGGACCCTTCGCAACCATCCAGCCAGGTTTCACGGCAAATCATGCCCGGCGAGCATTGGATGGCGTCGTGATAGTCCGGATGTATCCTGTGGTCTTCTGACAGGTTTTGCAGGCTGATAACTCGGCACCCATCACTCTGCGTACGCGCAAATTTATGACCAACCGTCTTCTTTCTCGTCGCCAATTTATCCTCGACGTCCTCCACCCTTCCCGCCCCAACGTATCCAAGTCCGACCTCCAGGAAAAGCTTGCCACATTGTACAAGGCAGATAAGGACCGTGTCGTCCTCTTTGGTTTCCGAACACACTTTGGTGGTGGGAGGAGCACGGGCTTTGCTCTCGTTTACGATGACGAGCAGGCACAAAAGAAGTTCGAACCCAAGTACCGCCTGATCAGGGTCGGTCTTACCATCCGCGTGTCGTCCGTGTCCCTAATCTTACATGCTTAGAATGGTATCGCGGCCAAGGTCGAACGACCTTCCCGCAAGCTACGGCACGAAAGGAAAAACCGCGCGAAAAAGGTCGGCTACTCTTAGTCCGCCTGTTCCCATAAGCTCACCGCATGACGCGTACTAGGTCCGGGGGACCAAGAAGACCAAGGCTGCAGAGCCTGCCAAGAAGGGAAAATGAAAGTAGTGGTTTTATGTCGAGACCGCATTGTTCACTTCTTTTCTCGCACAATCATTTATGGTCTATCAGCATCTGTAGCAAGCGTGGCGAAGTTGTACATATGGCACATGTCATTTATCCTCATACCATGGATCATATGCACATGCAGAACAACCAGAAGCTCCCCTATTAGTATGCGAGATCTAAGTGTATTACAATATCAGTTGGATATGCTGGGTATCATGTGAGAATGATGGAAGATGTTGTTCGCGAGGCGGCAAGCCTAAAAGCCCAATTTCTTATGTATGATATCTGGATCTTCTTGATACTCTTCAGCCGAGACCCACATCTATGAAAAAAAAAGTGAGCTTCATATTCAATATCACTATATAACCCCCCTGTACCTTCTTGAAAGTCCCCAGCCCCGCGAGGATTGAACCACCTATCCAAGTTGAATACTTCCGCTCCGGCGGCGCATAGATTTTGATCTTGACGTCCTTTAGAGCCAATTTCTTGACCTCGTTCAAGAGCCGATCACCAAAGCCTATAAGACGCAGGATGCAAAAGTGACACCCTCTCGTGACTTCAGATATCGATAGCTTACCTTTACATAATGTGGTGCCTCCACTCAGGACGATGTTTGAAAAGAGACTCTTGCGCAGATCCAGATCGACTCTATTGATGGAATCTACTACTACTTGGTGGACACCGGCATATTCCTGACCGATGAGTTCAGGATTGAACAGGATCTCGGGAGCCCGAAATCGCCCAGAGCCAAGCTAGAGCATTTTAAGCTGGGACCACCCTAAGTCATATCTCAACTTACCTGAACCACGTTCCCATCAGGTAACCGGAACTCCTCTGGGCGCCCAAGGGTGTCCTTCTCCTCTTTAGCGGGATTCAATGCTATATAACAGCACTTTTCCTTGATTATCCGCACAACTTCCCGCTCAGCTGTCGTGTGTAAATGATGACCGGATTTTCTCAAAAGTAACTGCAGATGGTCCGTAACATCTCTGGAAAGTCGGTTCATATGCGGGACCAGATCGAGCCGAGCCGCGCGCACCTGCCTGCAACGTCCACTCGACGAATTGCGTGAGGCATCGAAAAGCCCTCGAATACCGGAACAGCGTGAGTAATGCCATCACCAGAGTCGAGAACGATGCCTGTTGTTCGCCCAGACGAGTAGCTTCGTCCCCTTAATCAGCAATAAGCAAGTTCATCGTATAACAGACTTACAGAGATAATACGGCCTGTACGGAGAGGAACAGTGCGGGGACATTGAATGTATCAAAGAAGATCTGCGCCGCCACGTCACGATTGCTGCGAGGATTCAGCGGTGCCTCGGTTAAAAGCACGGGGTGCTGTAGGGCAAGCGCCTGAGGTTGAGCAGGGGTGACGCCAGTGCATACCTTACCTCCTCGCTGAGCGTACCGAGTTCCTCGGCGTATATCCAGCTCCATATACGTTCCATGTCATCCCAGTCGGTAACGATTCCATGTTCCATAGGGTACTTGATTTTTAGAAGGCCACGAAACTCTTGTGCTCGACGGCCAATGAAAACGTCTCCTTCGAGAGCACCCGCCATGACGCGTACATGCTTTGGTCGCCCGACGCTGCGGCAGAGTGTGATATGCATAGAGGTTGGGTGCAAAAGTGGGTTGCTTACAACGATGGAAAGAAGCATTTTGGATGATCTTGACCAGCAAAACCCGCTTTGATAGTGCCTGAACCCTGAAAGGAACGAGGTGAGCACACGGACGCGACGGTCAGCGAGTGGAGCAAACATTGTCGATCACGACCGGCTGGTTGGTCAAAACATCTTCGTACTCGGCCATCTCTGGAGAGAATGGGAGTTACGAGGGAGTGGTAATGATGTGCAGTTGCAAACTCGCGCTGCACAAGGTCCCGTCTTTAGCCACAACATCAGACCCCGCCCATTAATTACTCGGCCATGTCACGACCGCATACCACTTCCATCTTTCTGCTTGTCTTCTTCATATTGCATGCCGTGCGTAGCAATCCCGCGTCGTGTACGGGCAGCTGGAGCTTTATCATCACCAGATACCAGTTCAGGGCATAATAAACAAATGGGAGGTCACCAACTTTTGTAAATGTAAGTCCCACCGTCTGCCACTTCCAATCGGCCGTCAAACAGGGAGCCCGCAGGCATCTGCTTCCAATCAAACTATACTATTCTGCCAATGGATGCTCCAGACAATCCCTCCAAACCATGTCTCTCCTGTACCAAGCAATGGTGTCTGGACCGACAGCTCGAGATCTGTGAAAAGGCTTCTCTCGGAGACACAGATCCTGACACAGCGACGGGCATGGAGGGTGATGTCGAAGCGAGATGTTTCCGTCAGCCTCGATGTTTTGGCGTTTGTGACGATGGCTCATTTCTGACTTAGAGCGCGATTCACCCAGGGACCAGCTAGTCGTCACCCTGTTTCTTTTAACTGTTTTCGGCCTGTTACTGAGTTCCGGGATCAAAAACCGCATGCTGAAGGCAGGCATGGACCCCAATATACCGTGGCTAGCAGGCAGGCGGTGGTGGGAGGTGTGCTAATCTCCTTGGCAAGTGATATTAATCGCTCAATCGTTCTTAGGAGTGGATGCCTCATCGCCATCTGGAAGAGTACCACCTCCGCGAACGCAGTGCTCGTCCCCAGGATGGTAGTAGAGGAGGATATAGAGAGGTTTCTGAAACGCTGCCTACATAGATGGCGTTCTGCACGACCACATACTGATCCGGACCGCTGTACATACTCGCCTGAGAGGTCGGAATGTCTACTTGTCCGAGCGCAGCAAGGAGCAAATGAGGCAGCTACGCAGTGCAAATGCGCATGACCGCATGTGAGATTCAGCGACCGGCGCTGGCAAGTCCCGACGGGTCACCGGCGTTGACGCAGGATATTTCTTGCGTCGTGTCCCATGGGTTCGCTCTGTTCGAGACCCGGCACTCACTCAGGCGGCCACCAGGTGCTTAGCGGAGGTACTGCGTCATCTTCAAACGGCCAGAATCATCCAAGTGCCACCGGTGCCCGAACCGCAGCTGCAGAAGCAGCCGAGAGGAGACTGAAGTCGGTGAGCACATCGGGTCCCCTCTTCTGGAGATGATTCACCAGGCCTGCCTCTCGACACTAGGAACAAGCACGCGGAACTCATGTGTCGAATCCGAAGCGGGGTCGCCTCGCAGCCCAGCTCGAAGCATCGAAGTCAGCCAAACCTGTGCCTGCATCGAGGCAAGAAGAACCTCTTGTGGTGAGTGGGAGTCTGATTTGACAGCTCCCCTGCCTCTTTTCATCAATTTCACCGCTGCCAGTGGGACTGAATTTTGAATGAAATTGTTGATGCAACCCCAGCTGTGAGTCGGGCATGTGGGCCGATATATTGGAGCACCATTCAAATACCCATCCCTGGCCACCAGGTTTTCTCGTGCTTCATCGAATATGATCGCCGTGACCACCTTTCAATTTCTGTCGGAACCGGCACTGTATCAGCAAGCACGAATCCATTTCACTCTTGGTAGGATTCATTGATTCGCCCCTCGGGGTTATCTGAGCTTCTCCCTTTCAGTCCAGCGGACCGCCGGTGACCGGTCAACCCACGAGGCTGTAACACGTTTATTTAATGTCACTTGGACTCCAATACCATGTTTATTATTGCCAACCTTCCCATGATCGAGATTAGTGGGATATCTGACGCCACCTCAAAAAAGTCCATTGGATAGCTACTATTGAAAGCTCCGTTTGATCGCTGGCTGTTGGCTAAGGCCATGTTGCAGAGATAATTCCGAGGCGCCATTCACGATGAATCGACATGGGATTGGCAAACCATGAGACCGAACACCTGAAGCCACGTGGCAGTGCTGCCAGGTTTGTTGGCAGAGCTATTACAGCTTCGGTTCGCCGCTTGTACTGGGACCCAGTTCGCTTGGGTGGCACTGAGGCCCGTATGGTACCCGACAGTACCCGTTCGAGCGTCCCCGGAAGCATACCCGTCCAACCTGGACCTGAAACGGCCATTCGATGGAGGAGAGTCCTTTGGGAAAAGTGTCCCTACCCTGACAATTTCATACCACCAGATTCATTCCTATCGGCCCTGCGGCGAAACCGTCAGTGAATTCCCTGAGGGTCATACATCTACAGCTAACCATGTTCTCCAGCCAACTTCACACCATACAATTATTGGCCGATGGTTTTCCTGTGCTGTGCGATCACACAACATGTTGGAACGGTTTTCATCTTCCTCGCGATCTTTGTGCGACTAAAGGAACGTTCACTCGACGCTCGCGTGTTGCTCTGGGTGTCGGTGTCTTGTTCTGTGCTTGGATATGGCGTATGGGAGATCCTCTATAGTTCCAATCCTGGCGGTATGCCGCCAAATCGTTTGTAATATCACATCAATTCCAGCATCTCCGAATTGAAGCCATTGTTCTTAGGGTCGAAGGCGTTCAAGTCATCGTTGTTGGTCTTCCTGGCGCTCATGGGTCTGGCCCCCGTCCTGAGAACTTTGACGGCTGCAACTTCATCGGACTCCATATGGGCTCTGTCGGCATGTCTCTTTCTTCTCAACACACTCCTGGCCGATTATAGCTGCACGAGGTCCGGATCCTATATCCAGGAAAGGTATGTTGTCAGCTTTCTTGTGAAGTTGGCTTCATCCTCACAGCCAATAGGCTAACGTCCGTCTTATCCATGAATGCGGCGATATCATCGTCTGTTGTTCTTGCCTCACGTTTGCCTGACGACTTGTCAGTATTTTCACTTGTTCTCTTTGCTGTGCAAATATTTGCCCTGTTCCCGTTACTGCGTCATCGATTTTGGGTAAACGTCTTCTCATGTCACTGCGACGAGCCGGTAACGTTGACGGATTCACAGGGTATTTCGACAGCGCTGCAGGCTTTGGTGACGTTATCAATCGCCGCAGCGTCACTTGTCCTCGTCACGCCCTTGTCGACGCCTATAGCCATAATGATGACAAGCGTGTATGCCGCAGTAACTTTCGTGGCGCCAGGGGTGCTCGTCTGGGCACAAAAGTTCAAAAAGCACGTTATCTCATCAATCTCGTGCTCTTCTCGCATCACTGACATCGATGCGGTTCCAGCGAAATCAGAGGGCCGTGGGATGTCGCCACTCCAAGGGTGAACTGGATATAACCACGTGTTCGCGTGGTCAACGCACCGATGGGAATAGGATCGTCACCGCCTTCCACCAATGGCTGTCTCTACATCAGGGTCACGCGATAAATTTCCGCCCAAATACCTTGTCCGCGGCCATGAATAAGATGTATCGCACAAGAGATCCTTGAATCTGTCTCACTACCGGTGTACTTCCGACGGGGCGGGAGAATAGACATTGCGTGTTGCACAGATAAATAAATACAGAGTAAATGTGTCGTGCATTGAAGGTATCATATTACATGCAACACTATATGTGACAGATGATTAGAAAATAGGTGGACATACTAGGTAGAGTTAGTAAAACAGTAGCTTTCAGTCTGTGTCCAACCGAAGACTGAGAGATGCACGATAGAATATTGTTTGTCGTCAAATTTGTGTTGGTGCCGTCGGCCAAATCATTCCATGTCAGGGTCATCATTGTGCAAACGTGGTCGCTTGGAGCCAGTCGCCACTCCCATCCCAATACCCCTGGCTTCCAGCACCTCCATCGCCACCTTTGCCGCGCCCTCCGAAGACTTCTTTGTGCGTGTCCGCGTTCTCCGCAGCGCCCCAAATGCCTGTGCTTTGATCACCGCCAGGGTGCCGGAAATAGGTGGAGCACCAGGCGAGGGTGACCGCGACTCCCTGTCAAGCCCACGGCGCGGTCGCAATTTAGGAAGCTGTGAGTAAGAGTTCGACTCTCCCTCGCTACTTCCCCGTTCGTGCTGGGAGCCATTATCACTGCCGGAAAAGTGAGGTAGAGCAGGCAGCAACGGACGTTCGGGGCCAGAGTTTGCTCGCCTAGGACCGATCCTGTATCGGACACCGTCGCTTGCAGCACCAGGGACCGAAATATCGGCTGTTCCACCATGAAGTGTAACTTCGGCGGCGTGGGCGTTTGAATGCCTGCGGTAGTCAAACTCAGGCCTTTCTTGACCGATTGAAGCTTCAGGCGGGAAAGTGAACTGGAATGGTGACGTCAATGACGTGGTGGATGAAGAAGGTGGCGTGGACGTAGTTGGTGATATTGACCGGCTACCCGGGTAAAGGTAAGGAGTCGTTTCCAAGTGGTTCAAAGGTGCTTTCTGGTCGTCCACAAAAGAGCGGTTGACATACATATCGGGTGAGGTCAACGTGGGGGACCCTGGTCAATGAGGTCAGGGATGATAAGATTGGCCGTGGGATGGAATTTACCGCTGGACGAAGACGTTTGTGGGATGTTTTGGGCCCACGCTGCATCACGGTTCATGGTCTGGACGGGATATGGATATTGTCCAAATTTTGAAATGCGACTGCCACCAAGCTGGGGAGTTCCAGCGGAGGGAAGATGATCGGGGTCAACCGCAGCATAGGATAAGGATGGAGATTGTGCTGTATAATTATGGTTCAGGGGACCGTATGCACCGTTGCAGAGTGGTGGAGCGTCATCGTTTGCCTGGAAGCCCATGGTGTCGTCGCTGTAGCGGGTGCCATGAGAGGTGGGCATGCGATTTGGCACGACGTTAGATGGAGGATGCGAGGAGAAGGTGGAGGGGAGCGGTGGCAAGTCATCGGACTCGGGCGCCTGTCCCGTCTTGCGTGCCTGCCAGAGTGCTCTCCAAAACTTTTCGCGTTCGCGGAACTCGTGCTTGAGACGAGCATTATCTTGTCTGAGCTCGCCGGCCTCCTGGCGAGCTTCGCGACAGGAGTCCTGGAGCTGGAGGACGACGGACTCGAGGGAGGTGACTGGAGGGAGAGATCAGGAACGGGGGGAGGGAGGGAGGCGGGACGCTGACCTGTCTCCTCGAGGGTGGCGATGTAGTTGGCGCGCCTAAATACAGAAGCGATCAGAGAGGAGGGGAGGAGGGGCGGGGGACGAGATGACCTCTGGCGGAAGGCAGCTTGTGCATCGGCGTTTTTCTTCTTGCGGAGGGCGATATCGGACATGCGGACGACGGAATCGTCGATGTCGGCCTTGCAGTCGGACCTGTCGTCTGGGGGGGAGTGGCCAGCGTCGAGCTTGTTCGGCATGGGGAGTGGGGAGGGAGGGGAGGGGAGGGAGGGCTTGGACGATGAACTCGAGGGACGGAGGCGATTAAAAATGGGACGGAAAAAAAAGAATTCGAATCAAGGGCACGAGGAGAGGGCCGCGGTGTGATCGAGTTAAGCGAGCGTATTTACAATCCAGTCCGTCCAGCGTGGCAGACCGTGCAGACTTTTCCTCGTCCTGGTGCAGGCGAGTGCACTCCCCCGCGTGTCCGTGATCAGTGTGATGATGCCCAGTCCCATTGAATACATGGATCTGCATTCATTCCCGACCCCCTGCCCACAGCTTCCAGGAACCCTGGCCCGATAGAATCTCGCCCGCTGATTGCGATCACCAAGCCTGTTGTTGCGTTAAGGTTCGCCTCCAACCCTGTCACAGCGGCTGCTCCATGCCCAGGTGCCGCCCTTCTGTTCACATCGCAATGTCCGGAAACGCACCAGCCCGACCATCATCGTGTCCCCCCAAATGGCACCGTTTCCTCCTCTTCTGCAATCTTGGACACCCGTAAATCATCATCCAAAAAGATAAATAGACAACGAGGCCGCGATGCTGACTCACGTCCCGAAATCACACACCCTCTTCCGTTATGGTCATGCCCCGACCACCTCCATCTCGGCTTCCTCCTCTCCTTCCAGCTCCTCCCCTTCCATATCGAGCACCTCCATCGTCGTTCCATCCCCGTCCAGCACACATACAACTCTCCGCCCGACTCTCCCGTTCACCGCCAGCGACACTGATCCGTCGCTCAACCCACACAATCGGCGGCATTTTCTGATCGGAATCGGGTTGCACGGAAGCTGTCCTATGCCGTCAGGTTTCGACAAAAACACGGCCAGAACACGAGACTTACATGCCCCTCCTTCCATCTCTGCAGCACGCTTGCCATCATATCTCTTCGGCCGGGACCGCTTACGTACCTTTTTGATCGCACTGTGTGGTATTCTAGTCCCGTGTAGTTTACCGTACCGACGAAAATCGCGCCTGGCACATAATTTTGGTTAACACACCCCCTTCGATCCTCCCGGAACGTACACTCCTTACCCTCATTTTCCTTGTCGTGGTAGATGACGATCAGAGTCTCCTCGTCAAAAAATTCCATGTCCAGCACGTCAACCCCGGTAGTGAGTTCCCGACCGAACCCGCGTACGGAGCTCTCCAAAAGGGCGACTTGAGTCTCATCGTGGACCCCTGCCACACATCGGCCGTATGGCATTCGGCTCACACACACTTTTTTGTATATATTCAGTTCACACAAGGCGATGAAATCAAGACACTCACAAAGCGCTTGTCCCTCCCAATTCACATGCACGGCAAGATACTGCAGGTAGTGATCTGGCTATTAAGACCGAAATTTAGGTCAATGTCACCCCACCGCGGAGAACATGCTGTATACCTCGTTTTGATTGCCAACCACTCTCTGACGGAGAAAATGACATGTTCCTTCTATAGGAACCGAGGCTATTTGCGACGGGGTGGCTCCACCATCTGCCGAGACAGTAGCTGATCGAGCAGCGGCTTGAGATGCTTCTGCAAACACCCGTTGACACCGGGAAGCTATTTCCTGTATGAGCGCATCCAGATTTTTGTCCAGACGTGAGATATCTTTCGACGCAGCTTTCTGCGAAAATCAACCGACTTCATGTAAAAAACATGAATGTCCACTCGAAGGAAAACCTACTGGCTGCCACGATGTTTGTGACGGGTCTTGCAATGCGGTTCGAGCCAGTTGTACCACTTCGTCAAGCGTCTTACCGGAGCCTTGGGGAGGTTGAAAGTAAAAAAGATCTCCAGGATTGAATTGGGGAAGTGACCCCGTAAACCAGTCGTCAATCTTACTGCTTATGAGCCCGGATATTAAGTAGCCGTTGACTTCAAGGATGTCGTGATCTGGATTAGTGTGTGACTCCGTGCTCGGATTCGCGACAATGGTCTCTGAATAGATCTCAGACAGGAAGTCGACCGGAAAATAAGTAAACATGTGGTACAAACCATGTCGAATGAAAGACAGGAACTGCTTGAAAGCGCCAAGTTCCCTCCTCGCTTCAGCAGCCAGCCAAGAGGAAATGAATATGCCACGCTCAATCATCTTCAAGCAGGTTTCCACATAATCCGCACTGAGGCCAAACAATATGAACTGTGGCCTTGTTTGGTATCAAAATCAACTACGTCACCGTAAAATCGAAGCTGCTCACATGTATGACCACCCAAGAACTTCATTCAGGATGATGTGGAGTCTCTGCAGGGCGGGGATGATCCGTGTGGTCACATAATTGCGCATCCTTGTGAGTGATTCGGTGACTGAGGAATCCCATTTCTGGAGAGCCTTCGAGGAACGTGAAGTTGGGAGCCAATGGTTGAGAGGACCTACCCGTTCACTGTTCTGTTCGCTGCTTGTAATGAAATCCGCCAATCCATCTGACCCTGACCCTGTTACAAGCAGGGTAGTAAGGTCTAGGATGATGTTGGGATTCTCATCTGTACAGGCGTGGATATATCATCGGCACGACGTAGAAAATAACACTTACGACCGTACTGTTCTCTGAGTCTTGTTTCTAGAGCTTGTACCCACTTAATCCCGACATCCCTAGCCCCTGTAAGCGATTCCGATCCAAACCAACTTTCTCGAACCTCGTTGATGACGCGCATGATATACCATGTCAATTCGCGGGCCGCCGAAGAGAGTCGCGCGAAATCGCGCACTTTGGGCGTGGCAAGAAGAGGGATGTCAACAACGAGAGGCTGTATTCCCGTTGATAGCGGACTGGAGTTGAGAGACTGCGGGTGAAGAAAGACGAGGGGTTTACAGGGATGTTTGAACAAAGTGAAGGAGGGCAATCCATCAGGTAGAGACACTGATCCCAGAAAATAACATCCATCCAAGAAACAATGGAGAGCCCCTCGCTCATCAACCAGAATAAGTAAACTGTCTTCGTCCTCTTGTGCCTGGGTAGAAGGCTTGGACTCTTCCATTTTGTCATGAGTACCATGACTTTGACTTGAGGAAGCAATAGAGGCGTCCTCCAAGAGTGGAATCAGAGCTGGCCACTGCGTGATTACTGTCGGCGTAGACCGCTGCAAAACAGCCCGTGTCTGCGTCCCCTGAAAGGCGAATAGATCGGTTGCTCTGGAGGAAGGGTGAGAAACATGTTGAGATAAATTGGATTGACCCACGTCGTATTTTCACCGCTTCGCTGGAGATGATCCAATAAAGGGAGTAGCTTAAGAATGGACAACGCCGAACCAGTCTGGGCAGTAGCTGAGACCTGCGGTTAATCCGTCAAAAACAACCTACCTTCACACCATTGCGCTGGAATATGTCGGGGATGACGCCATTTGCGGGAGAATGGTGACCGGCGAACCACCAAACCCCCGCAATGGGTCGAGCTGCTTCAGAAGCGTTATCATGAAATGGTATAGATAAGCAACGCTCGACGTGACCATCTTGGACGGAATGGAGTGAAATATGTGTGGAGTCCCGAACTACTGCCAATGTCTGACCTGAGAGTGTGATCGTGAGCTAAAATAAACGCGAAAACAAGGACCAAGGCTCACCACTGGGACTCCAAGCTAAACCCACGACCACAGCCGAAGCATCGTCATCTTCCCCAACCTCTACTTCCCATTTCTTGGAACCCTGTAACTTCCAGAGGCTCAACTTATCGCGTCCGCCAAGGCGCGATATTAGGGCGATCAGGTCTTTGTCTGGACAACACGCTGACGAGAGTAGCCGACACGGCAAGGGCAAACGGAGAGTAGCGAGCGACGCGAACGCGTTGCCTTCCATCGAAAAACCCTGCAATTGGAGTACGATCAAGCAGATTCGACTTGGACTCTGGCAAAAAAACTGCGACTTTTGAGACGTGAAGTCATTCAAAATTAACTAATTCGAGCGACCTTCGCGGTGTTGGATGAGGGCTTCGCGCCACGCGAAATGGTGCTTCCCACACCACCCGCTTCAGGAGTAATAGTACACACTACCCGTTCTAATCCTGACAGGATCTCAAGTGCTTCACGTTGGCTTCAGGTCTCGAGCTGTAACCTTCTGATTTCGTTGGACACCAATTGTACTATCGCTTGCCTCTTTTCCGATTTCCCATCCCACTTATCGCATCACCCTTTTTCGCTCGGACGCCCTCATTGCGCGCCCTCCTAACTGATAAATCCTGATCAAACGCGTTCGCAGACCGTGCTCTTGTCTTGGACTTTGGGCCATGTTTCAGTCGCGTGGGTCCTTTGCTCAGAGTCACACCAATCTTTCCTGGTTTGGCCGCCTTCTTTGCTGAGCGGATGGCTGCATTGAGATCGGCATTGTTTCCGATCTCTTTATCCATTTCCATGGCCGTTTTGCGTCGTTTTGCCCTGCGAGACAATCCTGCGTATTTGTCTCTCTTTGGCTGAAGGTACCACTGTCAACATGAACACTGTAAACTCAGTTTCTGTACTAACGTTCGGGGTGTTTTCTGATGTGACTTTCTTCTTCGACGATGCAGGGTCTGCTACCCCTTGTTCATGATCTTGTCTGCTCATAGCTATACGCGACAAGTTAGCACGACTCCCTTAGCAACCTTTCCGCCGAACCTGCAGCCTTCGATTTATCCTTCTCAGTCTGGAACCAGGTCCTGGCGGGTCTTGAAAAAATTTCGGACCCATGGTCAATCATGTTCTGGCCCTTCCTTAGTTCCATCTCTGCCCTTCGTATCTAAATCGCTACAGTGAGAAGCGAATGAAGATACCATGATAAGTGGACATACGTGCTTTTCTTCCTTCTCTTCTTGGATGATCGAAGTCACTTCTGGTTTCAAACTTTCCACCTTCTTGGCCCACCGAGCAACTACGTCGGTTGGAACAATTCTATGCCTGATGTTATCCTCTCCACTACTGTGCTTAACGACGGCCTTGAACATTTTACGATCACTCTCCCCAACCAAAGTGAGGGAACTATTCGTCTCAGATGAGTATCTTCAACGAAAGACGTCCACACGTACCGACCAGATTTCCCTGCTCGAGCTGTCCGACCTACACGGTGAAGGTACTGTGCTAACTGATTAGGCATGTCGTAATTAATCACAGTTTCGATGCCTTTGATATCGAGTCCCCGAGCGGCCAAGTCTGTTGCCATGAGGAAGTTGACTTGCCCATCACGAAAGAGTCGGAGTGCTTCGAGGCGCTGACGACTTGCTTGTTAATGTTCTGGAAAGCTACGACAGTAGAATGACTTGCCTGTTCTTGTGAAAGGTCCCCGTGTAGTTCATTGGCCTTCATACCAAGAAGGCCGAAAACAATACGGATTTGGTGTGCAAGTTTCTTGCTGCGGAAAAAAATAATGACACCTTGTTTGAATGATCTCTTACAGAGAGTCACGAGTAGAGCAGTCCGATCTGTTCCCCTCTCTGCACGAACTCGCACAAACTCCTGGATCAGCCCTTTGGCAGTTCTGTGCTTCGGATCAACAAAGAGGCGGACGGGTTTATTCAGCGACATCTTGATCAACTGGTCCACGGAATCTGTCATAGTAGCAGAGAAAAGCATCGTCTGCCGCGAGACAGGGCAAGCTTTGATGATTTCACCCAGCTCGTCAGCAAAACCCTCCGAGAGCATGCGATCAGCTTCGTCCAGCACCAAGACGTCAAGTGCATCAAGCGTGAATAAAGGTGAGTTGCGAAGATGATCGATGAGCCTCCCTGGTGTGGCGATCACAATATCCGGGAAGGTTCGTAGGGTCGCTTCCTGAGACTTCAGGGATAGTCCACCTAGCGCACCTCCATAAGCATAATCCAATTACGAATATGATACTCACTGACCGGCTGCCAAACAACATCTAATGTCAGTATGCACGGCCAGCTTACAGCAAACTTCGAAGCATTGTACTGCGAGTTCTCTCGTAGGCGCAAGAATAAGACACCGCGTCGCGGCCGCATGCTTCCCCTTCTCTCGATAGAGAAGACGTTCTAGTAATGGAATGGTAAATGCGGCCGTTTTCCCTGAACCTGTTACAGCATTCCCGACAATGTCTTTACCCAGAAGAGCAGCAGGAATTGTTGCAGCCTGAATTGGGGTAGGTGAAATGAATCCAAGCGTATTGAGCGCCTTTTGGATGGGGCGTGACAAATTCATGGTCAAAAAAGAAGTGTGAACGCCTTGGTGAGATTCAGATGAAAAGAAGGCCGCTTTGCGATCCTTCTCTGCTTGCGTCTCGATTTCCGAATCGTCCGAAGATTCAGTGTCCTCCGCGTCTGTAACTTGCTCCTCTGACGAGCACTGGGAGTCGGATGTAGCCAAAGGGTCCTCGTCTTCTTCGCCAAGAGATTCATCTCCACGCCGAGCGGTGCTCGCCTCACTAGAAACATCGCCCTCGCTTTCTACGTCATTTTCTCCGGCCTCATCTTCGTCACTTCGTTTGCGCTTTGCGCTGACCCGCTGTAACTTCCGTCTTTGGATAATGTCGTCTAC
The DNA here is from genome assembly GCA_038089215.1 of Tylopilus vinaceipallidus. NCBI lineage: Eukaryota > Fungi > Basidiomycota > Agaricomycetes > Boletales > Boletaceae > Tylopilus > Tylopilus vinaceipallidus. The sequence goes on from JBBPKK010000010.1 coordinate 126,719, forward strand.
GGAGACTAGATCCTATGGGTTATTTGGTAAACCAAGCTTAGAGTAATGAGATATTGAAGGACAGCACGCTTACGGGCTTGCCAATATTTTTCACCACATCCTCCAATCGGTCGGACGGAAGTAGCTCAACGTATGGGTCCTCCGACAGGTCAAAGTGAAAATCAGGATCTATGCGAAATTGTTCTTGCGTCGATACTCCATTTTGTCTTCGTGGAAGTCTTGCTTCATCATCAGAATCTATGGTCATAATGAACTCCATGGCGTCAATAGGTAGACTCAGGACGCAATAGTAATAGATGAGATGCCAACCAAATAGAAACCAAAGTTGCCACAAAAATAAAGACAAACATTAGCAAGAGCTAACATTAATTGACTAGTATGATGCCGAATGATTGACTGTAATGAAAGTTTTTGAAAGTTTCGTTATTCAAAGTCCATTAATCCTAGCTTCTCCGAACAAACGGCACGGCTCGCGTCAACATGACCGAGCGAAAATATCCAGTGCCACCTGAATTGGAGTGTCTCTCCGCATTCATTGATTCCCATACAGAATGTGTTGCAGGGTCTAGCAGCGAGCTTCGCTCCATTGCGCTACGTGCAACGAAGCACATTTTCGACTGGGGTGAGATACGCCTACCCAAGCACCTTGCCGTTGATTGACACTTTGACCAGCCCTTGGGACAGAAAAATCCTCGAAACCTCATTTAGAAACATTGCTAGCTACGCTCACTGAAGCGGCTCCACCACAAACAAGGTCGCAAGCACGGCGCAGCGCTAGCCTGCTGCAAAAGCCTAAAAAACGAGCAGATACTGGAGAGACGCCGCTTCCATTCCTCTTCGTCGAGGGCATGAATATCGATCAAATATGGCAACAATTGGATCTCAGGGCAACACGCATATGCGAGAATCTGCGGGTTCTGCAGGGCGAGGACGAGGATGCAGATCTAGAAGGAGAAGACGATGAAAATGAAGAGGGGGACGAGGATGAAGATGAAAACGAGGTCGAGGATACAGAGATGGATATAGACGATGAGAATTTCCGAGAAGACCTCAGCGCAAGCGGGGAGGATGATAGTCCAGCAGACGAAGGTATTGTTGGCCTTCAAGAAGAAATGTCTGAAGATGACGACAAAGATTACGGCCCCCCAGCTTCAATGTTGGATGTTGTTCGCAGCCAACCAAAACGGAAGCGATCACATCCTCAGGGGAACTCAGACCTTGATGATGGTTTTTTTGATCTCGCAGCCTTCAATGCAGAAACAGACGAAGTGGAAGCAAGGGAGGTATCTAAAGGAAAACTAAACCGTGATGCGGACGACGATTCTACAGAAGAGTCCGAAATAGATCTTTTTGGCTCAGTCGATGACCCAGGAACGGAGGATGTGGACGATGGCCCTGGTGAGTACAAGCAAACATAGATGATCATCGCCCACTACTATCTGCACCGACAGAACTTTTTTACGACGATTTTTTTGAACCGCCTTCGCCAAGTCAAACCTACAGTGTTAGATCATCGAAAGTTCGATTTCACGGGCGAGTTTCTGTCAAAATGATAAAGGCGGTGGGGAAGGGAATGCCAGTCTCCTCCATGGACGATGACGACAGTGTCGAAGAAGAGGATGTTGAAGAGTAGAGAGTTGAAATTACAGTTGATATGCTCATACTACTCACAATGCGTAGAGCTTTCAATGGGGCCCCACGCACTCGCTACTGTGATGGACAGTGCACCGCTATAATATCTCGTACCACCACCATCACTGCGACACCACGGTGATACGAGGGTAGCCGATGCCCTAGTACCACGGGCAGCGACGACAACGTTACAAGCATGGCAAATGTCGTGGCGCCACAACAAGATGGCGGTGATACAGGTAGTAGCAGTGGGGACGCCAACCCACGCTACCCACGGCTATGGTACTATGCGTTAACTGATTCAAGTGCCTAGATGATGATAACAATTACAGCTGATTACAAAACGATGCGGAAAACGCACTTCAAAATTTGTGTGGCTGTGTGAGGACCCCGCACGCATCTGAGTGGAGTGTAACCGCTAGCGAAAGTTTATGCTGTATTGTTGCCCCTACTCGTCCTGAGGTGAGAAATTATGCTTCACTGTTGCTCTAACTATCTATTCAGCCATAAAGAAAGGCAAAGGCAAAGGTAGTACCACCATGGAAGAGAAGATTATCCAAAGAATGGTTGGAATCATCACATACTTGTGACATTTAATGCAGAGCTCATGCTGAATCTCATTGAGGTAAATAGTACAGCAATGTTTAACTAGTCTGTATAAATTGCATATCTGCCATGTTGAGAATTTGCACAATGACTGACAATGTGAGAGTAGGTGAAGGGTAAATGACACCATAATTTGCATAGCACCTGAGAGTTGTGCATATATACAAGTGATTTTTTGACACCTAGAATGCTACTGATTTTTTTGACAGTGTAGCCCTGGTTATAGAGGGCTGGGATATGGGCTTTAAGGTCAATGGACAGTCAACAAGGCATGGTGGATTCAATGAATTGATGGTGAGCAATTTTTTTTCCCATGCACAATTTCACTCAGATGCATGCGGGGTCCTCACATAGCCACACGAATTTTGCGTTTTCCGCATCGTTTTGTAATCAGCTGTAATTAGTAAGTTAGCGACTGACCAGTTTTTCGTTGTAGGGGCAAAGTAGTCTGAAAGAGTCAAAAAAGTGCTGCCAAAGGTGGGCATTTCTGTATCGTCGATCTCCACCAGGCCCGAACGTGCCGAACCGCGCATCACACTGCTCATGCCGTTCTGTCCTGACCCTGGAGCCACCACCACCATCAAGGCAGGCTGGTTGCACTGGCCGACGTCCTTCATCCGAGCCATCTTGAGTCACTTGCGAATACATTTCATCCATACAATGATATTGCTTACAACGAGGGTCTGAGCCAAGCGTTCCAAGTCAATGCACTCTGCATCCAACACCCTATGACATTGTGTCAGCCAGAGTGGACATAATGACCGCACGAATGTACTTTTGTCACGGCCCATCGTACGATCCCATTGCCACCCCCCCCACCCATGGAATGCCTGACCCTCGCAGCCTCCAACGCCACCCTAATGGTGCATGCCAAATGTTACACATTAGTGCCAGCACCATCGACGCCGACCATCCACATGTACATGCACCTCCGCCTCCACCCACGACACAGGACCAATATACGAACAAAGTTAATTTTAATAGTTACGTATCCTGGCATGGGCCCAACAATCATTTTCCTTGCTTCCTTCAGACAGCAATCAGATTCTGATGATGGCGACCTAAAGTGTTGTATAAAAACCTCAGGATATCTCACCACTGAAAATCTTGCTGTTGTTCTGCATGACCCCGTGCATGTCTCTTCAGATCCTGCTTCAATGGCCACTTGCAACACATTCCTAAATCCAGTTAATTATTTTGCCTCTCCCATTATCGTCAGGACAAATTCCCCGTCCTCCATGCTTTCCACATGTACCACAACGCCCTCTACACCCGTCACACCCACAACCTTCACTACACCTCTAGCGTCTTCGTTATTCACAACTTTCACGTCAGATTCCGCAGTATTCGTTGCCTCTTCATCTTCCACATTTTCTACACCAGCCTCCACATCCGTTACCTCTACTTCCTCATCCCATGCCACCTCCGCAGTTTCCAATGCCAGTTCTCGGTTGGTGTCTTCACTTTAAACAAAGTGATCGGTGGGGTGCTGACTTTGTTCACCAGCATAAATCTCAATTTTGTGGCGGCTACCACATGCGGGGGACTGGGTCTTTTGATTTCGGTTGTCATGGTCATCATCGTCCTCCGAAAAAGGCTAAGGGTTCACATGTCCAGGACGGAAGAAGGCGACAACGCCAATCCATTTCCCTTTGTTGTTTCTGTGGCTCATAACCAGACACCGGTGTCATCGCCAACACATCATGATCCCATCTCACAGAAGGCACAGCTCCATTCTCACCCTGCGGAATCGCATGATCCACCTGCATTGCCTGACGAGGATGGCTCGTCGTCCGTGCACCGTGGATCTGCGGTCCAGACAGACTCATCGTCTGTCCCTCCGAGTTATCAGACGCTGGACCCTAGTACCGAACACATGGGTACTTCTCGTCACCTCTTACTAATCACTCGCGACGGCCACACCTTCTAGCTCTTGTGTTCTGCCACATCTCTTCACCGACGCATTCCAGCATGAAGCCGCTCTCACCCATAGTATTTTGTCATCGTATTTCAGTCAGAGTCTTCCATTGCTACCGTCATCGTTGTACTATCTCTTGGTCATATAGCTGAGGTCGTTCTAGGGCTGGTCTCCGATATCCCTGTATCCCAGGATACTGAATGGATTTGTGCATCTAAGAGTTAGGATCTGTGACACGCATCCATTGGCTTCCACGCTATCCGACTGCAGTCCTTTGGTCCCCTCTTGCCGTCATGTCGTCAATGCACTCGCTTACTGATCCCTTGCATCAACTATGCTGGTCTCAATACTGGCAGAACGTCACCCCCCTTGGAGAGAAGCCTAAAGCACCAACGCACGGTGCATCCCCCTCAATGTTGTGAACGGCTATGGAGCAAGGTGATCACGACGACAGCATCCACATCTCCGTGTGACAACAAACGTCGCTACTGCCTTATCGTGGCCGCACACACACTCGGATTTGAATGAGTCTAGGACCCTGTTCTCCTGAATAGCGGCCCATGATGGCATGTCTGTGCATGTTGGACCCAGACAATGCGTGCCGCTCGAACGCTCTACAGTGCGATCGGGCAGATTTGTTGGCTCCACCCCGTCGTTCTGCGTTGGGGATTTTCATCGCAGAGGTATCTCACTTGTGCCACTGGAGCGGCATTCGCGTCGGCCGTGTCGCCATGTCATCTGAGTCCTCCCGAGTCACTTGCGAATACATTTCATCAACACAACGATATTGCCTACACCGAGCATCCGAGTTGGCAAGCATTCCAAATCAATACACCCCACTCTACAACGTTGTGTCAGTCCAAGTGACGAGGTGACCGCACGCACCTCCACTCCCTGGCACCTCTCCCTCCCCCGATGCTACCGTGGCACCCGCCGCCGAATGATTGGTGCTGTGGCGGCTTTCTTCTGCCCCTGACATATAAATTCTGTTTAAAGTGAAGACACCAACCGAGAACTGGCATTGGAAACCGTGGAGGTGGCATGGGATGGGGAGGTAGAGCTAGCAACATATACTATGAAATCTGGTGTGGAAGACGTAAAAAATATCGATGTGAGATGTCTAGTGGAGGAGGTTGTAGGTGTAAGGAGTGCAGATGAGAATGTGAGAGCTGGAACAGAGGTTATAAAGTCTGCGACAGACCTGAAGGGGTCGGCGTTATGATAGATGCGAAGCCAAGGGTGGTCACCGGGGGCTCGGAGGGGGAGGAAATACTCATACGCACTGAGGTAACGCAGAACAAGGGCAAGATTTTCAGTGTAAGGTATGCTGAAGATGAAAGACAAAGCTTTTACACAATGCTTCAGGTTGGCATCATCAGAATCTGATCGTCGGGCTCATGCCAGGGTATGCAACCATTCAAACTGAACTTTATTCGTGTATCAGTCCTGTTGTAGGTGCGCGCGGTCGAGTCGGCGGTGCTGGTGCTGATGCGCAACATTTGGCAGGAGGGATGTACGATCAGGGCGACGTTGGGGGCTGTGAGGGTCAGGCATTCCATGGGTGGGGGGGTGGCAATGGGATTGTGGCCGCGGCAAAGGTATATCATAGCGTGCGACCATTTTGCCCACCCGGGGTAACACAACGTCGTAGGGTGGTGGTTGTAGGCAATATTGTTGTGTTGACGAAATGTGTTCGCAAGCGACTCGGCTAAGACGACGACAGTCAATGCGAACAGGCTGAACCAGTTTGCTCCAGGACAATGTGGCACAAGTGAGATGCGTCTGCGATCAAAATCACCAACGCGGAACGACGGGGTGGAGCCAACGAGTTCTTCCCATCACATTGTCGAGCATTTGAGCGGCACGCATGGTCAAGCCATCGTGGACTGCTATTTGAGAATGAGGTCCTAGGCTCGTTCGAAGCCGAGTGCGTGTATGTCCACGGTAAAGCGGCGCCTCAACTCGTTTGTTGTCACGGCGATTTTCCCATACCCGTTCACAACATTGAGGGGGGTACCCACTGTGCGTCAGTGCTGTAGGCTTCTCTTCAAGATGGGGTGGCGTTCTGCCAGTATTGAGATCAGCGTAGTCGATCCAAGGGATCTGTAAACGACTGCATTGACGACGCGACAACAAGAGGGTATAAAAATCAAGGTAAATGGCGCCAAAGGACTCCAGCAGGATGCAATGGAAGACGAAACCTGGAACGACCTCAGCCTCTATATACGACCAAGAGATAGTATAACGATAACGATAATAATGGAAGACTCTGACTGAGACACAATGATAAAATAGGACGAGGGCGGTTTCACGCTGGAATACGTCGGCGAAGAAATGCGGCAGAACACAGGGGCTAGAGGACGTGACCATCACGAGTGGCTAATAAGAGGTGACGAGAAGTATCCATGTGCTCAGCACCAGGGTCCAGCGTCTGATAACCCGGAGGGACCGACAGCGAGTCTGTGTTGGACGTCGTCTGGACCGCAGCTTCACGACGCACGGACGATGAGCCATCCTCGTCAGACAATGCAGATGGAACATGCGACCCCGCAGCGTGAGGATCGAGCTGCGCTTTGTGCGAGATGGGATCATGATGTGTGGGCGCCGACACCGGTGTCTGGTCACGAGCCACAGAAGCAACAAAGGGAAATGGATCAACGTCGTGGCGGCTTTCGTTCGCTCTCGACATATGATCCCTTAGTCTTTTTCGGAAGACAATGACGATAACAACCGAAATCAAAAGACCCAGTCCTCCGCATATGATACCCGCCACAAAACCGAGATTTGTGCTAGTGAACAAAGTCAGCACCCCATGCAACACTTTGTTTGACGTGAAGACACCAACTGAGAACTAGCATTGGAAACTGTGGACGTGGCCTGGGATGGGAAGGCAGAGCTGGCACTGGACACTACGGGATCTGGCGTGGAAGACGTGAAAAATATAGATTCCAAAGTTATAGTGAAGAGGGTTGCAGGTGTGAGGGGTGTGGATGAGATTGTGGAAGGCGGAATAGAGGTTGTAAACTGTACGAGAGAGGTCGGAGCTGGCTCTGGGAGGGTAATTGCGGAGATAACGGGAGTCAAGGACACGGGCGCGGAGGTGAAGGTGATACTCATGCACACTGAGGTCACGCAGAACAACGGCAAAATTTTCAGTGATAGGGCACATATGCTGGGGGTGAAAGATGCAACTTTTTATACAACACAGGATCATTAGAATCTGATCGTCACCACCAGCGAAGTTCTGCACAGATCATGGGAGTATCGCAGAAACACCGCCATAAGGGTTTTCCGGTGCATGTACTACCTAGTACTCCCACGAAGTGAGGTCGGGGTGAGGTTGAGGTAGCATCGGAGTTTTACCGAGTCGGGGTTCCGAGGTAACGGTGAAGTGCACCTGAGGCAGCATTTTTCGGGAGCAGTATACAAGCCATTTCGTCACGGGTCCAGAATTTTCGATTTTGTTCACCGACCCTTGTATCCACATTCCTCATCTCACGCCAGCCTACCCGACCTCACCAGGGCCACTTTACTGCCATCCTGATGCTCCCCGCTCGCCACCTTGCCACCTGCAATCCCTGCCTTTACTTACCAGTCAGCAATGGCTGATCCCGATCCCGAAACCTGTCCCGACTAAATAGAACGAGCACCGAAACGACCAGCCAATGGAAGACGTGGATTTCTCCTTCGGTCGGGCAAGTTCCACGGTGGATGTGTCGGCCACTAGACTATCTGGCGCAACACCGGTGATACCAATCTGCTGGATCCGTCCCACTACCACCGTGTCGCCCTCGTCTGTACGCGCGGGTTCCTCGACGTTTTCGTACCACGCC